>CAJVPK010001297.1:0-12564 GCA_910592015.1 Diversispora eburnea
TTAGAAGGTATAGTTTATTTACTAAGTCTTTAAGAAGTTCTACTTAAGTTTATGAGTTTATAATTTCAAGAATTTCATAATTTATATAATAATCTTGATACATGAGTTCTTTATTAGCAAGTATAGGGTGTATCACACCAAGTTAGTTTGTGACTTTGCTCAGTGCAGGAAATAGTATAGTATCAAATAATAACAAAAGGATAAGATAAAATATGTAGTTTATTAATAATATAAAAATAAAATAACACGAGACTTAAATTATATATTCTATATAATTACTATTGTCTCTGAACAAAATAAAAAGATAAAATAAAATATAAAATAAAGAAAAAAATAAAACTATCTAAAAGAATTATCTGAAATATATCTGAATTTCTAACTGAACTCCATCCGAACTTCCTTTCTCAAGAAGAGAAAGGTCCTATATTTATAACAATTTCAGACTACTGTGCCTCGATTACTCTCGCGTAATCAAATACTCTTAATCATTCTTTCGTGACAGGAGATGATTACCGGAGATAAATATTTAGAGATAATCATCTCAGGTAATTATCAGGGATATTCATCTCATGTCATCAAATGTTTCACTAACTAGATACTCATCGGAGATACTCATCTCTCTAATTAGTGTAACAATCTTAAATAAACAAATACAAATAAAGAAATAATAATAAAACTAATAAAAATAAATAAAAAAAAAATACAAATATAATAAAACTAAGTAAAAATCTTGTACCACACTATATAGTCTTAAACCTTAATTCTGATTCTACAATTGTAGTCTTGAGCTTTATTTAAGATCATACTATATAGTCTTAAGCCTTAATTCCAATTCAATAGTTGTATTCTTGAACTTTATTTGAATTTAACATGTGTAGTCTTAAGCTTTATTTAAAGTAACCCAAGTTAACTTATATAGTCAAAAATAATTTGGAATGTCAAAAATAGTTTGAAATATCAAAAATAATTTGGGATGTCAAAAATAATTTAGGATGCCAAAAATAATTTGAAGTACTAAAATAATTTGGGATGTCAAAAATAATTTGAATTTGAGATTTGAGATTGGAATTTGAGATTTAGGTAGCACCTATATATAATTCTGAAGAAAGATAAGTTAAGAAATATATTTATAAAAAAAAGAAATAAAAAATCTACCTACACTATTTCGTGAATTCAAGAACACAAACCTGAGGAAAGGTAAATTAAGAAGAGATAAAAAGATAAGTTAAGAAGAGGTAAAAAAGTAAATTAAGAGGTAGAAAGATAAATGAATTATTTTATTAAAAAAATAATAATAAAGAAAGAAAAAACTTACTCACGCCATTTCGCAATTGTCTACACAATCTCTAAATTTTATTTTTTTAAAAAAAAAATCTATAAATCTATAATTTTGAAGTTTCATGACTATTTCGTCCCCTGTTAAAATGTTAATTTCAACTAGGTTTATACTAAAATTTGTCTTCCGTAATAATTTCAGGATTACACTATTATTTTGTTTCCTTACTAAAATGTTAATTTCGACTGGGGTTTTACTAAATTTTGTCTCCTGTAATAATTTTGACCTCCCATAAATATTTTTATCTTTTATAATAATTTCGAGATTAATTTTGAATTTTGAAATTCAATTTCAGGATCATTTTAAATTAATCAAGATCAGATTTTGAATTTTTAATTTTGGGGTCATGTATAATTCTAGTATTGTTATAAATTTTAAAATCTTATATTGTGAGAATTATATTATTAACTTACTGATTTTTTCTTTAATATAAAAACATTAAAAGATATATACTAGAAAAAGGGATATAAATTTAAGCTTTTCAAAATTAAAAAGTAACTTACACATCAAAATATATGACATATAAATATACAACCCCAAAAATATTTTCAGAATAAGTTATGATTATATATGTTTTCAAAATTGATTTTAAATTTTTGAGGTATTTCGATTTTTTGAGATTTATGCAAAATCTATTCTATATATGAAAGTAAAAAAGTATTCAATTATATATATATTCGATCAAAGAATAAATCTGGATGGTCAAAAAATTTTAGATTTTAAGTAAAATAATTTTGTTTTCTATAAAAAACTATTTTAACTTTTTTTCAAAATTGTAATTTCGGGATCTCAAAATAATTTTATGTGTAAGTATAGTTATAATAAAATATATCTTAACTATACTTGCACGCAAAATTATTTTTGGGCCCCGAAATTACAATTTCGGGGAAAAAAGTCAAAATAGTTTTTCATAGAAGATAAAATTATTTTACTTAAAACCCGAAATTTTTTGACCATCCAGATTTATTCTTTGATTAAAGATACATATAACTAGGTACTTTTTTTACTTCCATATATAAAATAGATTTTGCATAAATCTCAAAAAGTCGAAATACCTCAAAAATCTAAAATCAATTTTGGGAACATGTATAATCTTAACTGTGTTCATATATATGATCTCTTATTCCTCACTCATAATTACTATAAGAGTAAAAAATAGATAACAGTACTTAATATAATAAATGTAAGTAGTAGGTACAAGACTTTAATTTCACTTATATCAAAAAAATTCTATGAAGTTACAAATGTATTTAAGAAGATTTATGATAGTCTTAATAACTTACTTATCTATCTTCAATTACTATAATATGATGATAAATTAAAATTCAAAAATCAGTAAACCAGTTAATGAAAGAATATAATGTTATAATTCATGTAATTGGTATATATAACTATTGAGAACTTGCTCTTGTTAAAAGATTCAATTAGACACTCTTGAAAATTCTTTATAAAACTTAATTTGTTATTGAAAATATAACTTCAAACCTTAAATTAATAAAAGAAAAAGTTAAATATTTATTAGAAATTATCAATTATCTAAATAATTATTAGACATGTCTTATTTGAGCTTCAGGTTCAAAGAAATAGAGATTAGTACCAAAGGAAGTCATCAGATTAAAAAGGATAGAATCTAGATTATCAATGAAATATAAGTAGCATATTGAAAAAAATAAAGAAAAGCTAAAGAAAGGTAATTCAGTTTGTTATTTGTTAACTGATAGGAAGTGAGAAAGATCTCCTAACTCGAAAAATTACAAAAGTACTAATTCTCTATAAAGCTCTTTTATATATAAAATCTGTAAAATTGTTATAATGAAGAATAAATTATTTTATATTATTTAAAAGGTGATGAGTTTATACTAAAAAGAAAATTCATGAGAAAAGAAGTTATGCAAATACATACCTCTCATATAAATCCTCTGAAATTTGTCACTTGACAAATATAACCAAAACTTTAACAGGTATTCTCACTAGCTAATGAAAAGTGAGGAAAAAAAGGGTAAAAGCAAAGACAAGATAAGTATAGGTTTTTTTTTATTGTTTTAAAAATAAAAATGAGTTTTTATTGTTTTAAAAATAAAAATGAATTTTTATTTTTTTTTTTAAAAAAAAAAAAAAAGAAAAAAAACTCACCTTTAATCATACATCCATAAAGTCAATTTTTACAATTTTAACCTATATAGATATTCTCATGAGTCAATAAAAGGTGAAGAGAAAAAAGATAAAAGCAAGGACAAGATAAATATAGATTTTTTTTTATTGTTTTAAAAAAAAACTCATCTTTATACGTGTTGCCCAAATTCCAAATTATTTGGGATTTGGGACGCCAAAATCCCAAATTACTAGTATTTGGGATTTGGGATTTGGGATTTCGGCAAAAAATACTAATCATAATTTGGGATTTGGGATTTGGGATTTTGGCATTTGGGATTTCGGCATTTGGATTTTGAATTTGGGTGAAAGGTATACTCATCTTTAATTATATATTCATAAAGTCAATTTCTACGATTTCAACTTTCACAAGTATTTTCATGAGTCAACAAAGGGTAGGAAGAGGTAAAAGTAAAGGACAAGATAAATATAGATTTTTTTTAAAAAAAATTTTTAATTATCAAGTTACGCAAACTTACAGAATAATTAAAAAATTGTGAAATAATCAGAATAATTGAGGAATTATAGAATGATTGAGAAATTGCAGAACAATTGAGAAATTGCAAAACAATTGATGATATACAGATTAATTGAGAATATACGAATTTTTATCACAATTCTATCTAAAAAATTCACAATATTGAGGATTTGAAAAAATAATTGAAGATACTATCTTTAATACAAATAATATTAAAAATGTATCAATAGTTATTAATAATTATTTATATAAGAAAAAATAGACTGGAGAATAATCCACTTGCAATTTACCTAAGATTTGATATTCCAAGTAGAAGAAAATAGAATTGTGTCAAAAGAATAAAAAGCAAACTAACTGATAATGTGAAACATTGAGTTTATTAGTATCTAGTTGATTATTAGTCACATTAATTATATATCTGCTAACCTCTGGCTAATTGATTATTACAAGAATTTAACTACAACTATATTGTAACTTAATTATATTTTAATTGCATCAATATTAAATATAAAAGAAAAATTACTTTATTGTTACAAATAAAATATATACATATAATTACCTGTTACATATTATAATAATAGCATAGCTGGCATGGTCAAAAAATACTATATATAATTTAAACATTATTAACTTAACATATTTCTTTTATAGTGTAAAGTAAGTCTAATTAATGTTAATATTTAAAGATCTAGTTTCTTATTTAAAAGTATTCTAATTCTTAATGCCATTTCAGATTAAATATTTTATATATAATATTTATAAAATTGCTGAAATTCAAAATGGACAATGTCTTTCTAATCAATATATTAATTATAATACTCCATTAAGATTGAAATGTGTAAAAAAACATAAGTAAATCACCAACTTTCACAATATAAAAAATTGAAAGACTTGATATTCTACTTGTTCTGATACTAAATTCAATATTCTGTTGCTAAAGAATTAGCACATAGTAAAAATGGTGAGTGTTTTTTCAAAAATTATATTAAAGGACATGAATAGATCGTCAATTTTACTAGAATAAAAAATCAAGATGTGTGGTGTCAAGATTGTGCATATAGAAAGCCACTTACTCTTGAAATTGCAAAGAAAATTACATTCAGTAGAAATGGGAAATATCTTTTGATTGAATATATTAATTCCAATGTTCCAATGCAATGGCAATGTATTATGGGATATAAATGGAATGTGTGTTCACATTGTACTGGTGCAATTTTTTATATTCTTGAAATTACTAAACAAATTACACATAGTAAAAATGGAAAATGTCTTTCAATCAGATATAAAAATCTTGAAACTAATTTACCATGGAGTTGTGCTAAAGGACATGAATGGTATGCTCCTCTCAATAGAATAAAAAACCAAGGTGCATGGTGACCCTATTGCTCAAAATATAAATATGAAAATTTGTGTCAAGAAATTGTATCAAAATATCTTGAACCTTTATCTAAGATACGTCAACTTGAATTTTTTAAAACTCCAGAATATCCAAGTGGTTTATATCTTGATATTTATTATCCAGAATACAGATTTGCGATTGAAGTGCAAGGTGAGCAACACGACCATTATATAGAATTCTTTCAATTCTTTCATAGAGGAGAATTAATAAACAACAGGTACGGGATTAACTCAAGAATGAATTGTGCAACGAAAATTGAGGTACGTTTGGTACTACGAAAACCTAAATATAGTTATTCCTGAACATTTTCGAGAATTGGATCTTATTAAAACTTTAAATGTTATACTCTATCAAAAAATTTTACTGACCTGGTCCTAACCTCTTCAAAGACAGTTTATTAATATAGCAAAAAAGAACTTTTTTCTGATACATACGTATTAAAAAATTACTAATAGCATTCTTATTTCTAAAAAAGTCAATATATTTTTTTAGTGAGTTCTGACTAATGATCTACTGAACCACGTGATTTGAAAAATGTTTTTCTTTAAAACCACTTGCGTCTTTTGTAAGAATATTTTTCCATCTCACTTCGTTAACTATCGAGTACTACTCCTTCAGTCTCCAAATTTTACATTGAGAAATGCCAGACCCGACTTACTTCAATTATTACCTTATGCAAATTCTTCACCTTCTCACCACACATCTCCTAAAGAGTCTACTTTATATAAATTCGCAAAAGACATCACAAAACAGCTTCCAGTATAAGATAATTACTGTTTGTTCTTTATTTAGTTCAAGTTCTCAACATATTTTTATTATTTATAGACTGTTATACTTGTCAAAATAATTGTAGCTGGCCTCGTTGACATTTTGTCATTAGATCTTTCATTTACTTGGTATTGGAGCATAAATAATGAACGTCTCCTCCTTAAAATATTGAAAAAGGGCACTAAACCCGAAGCTAATATTGCGAATGAGGAGCTCGTTAAATGATCTTTAGTTGTGGAACATCTCAAAAGACTTTTCAATTCAAATAAAAATGTATCAAATTATTACATGATCTGTGATGAACATGGGACCGGAAAAACAATATTGATAAAAATTACATCAAAAGAAGTTGGGAAGGGTTATACGTGTTGCCCAAATCCCAAATCATTTGGGATTTGGAACGCTAAAATTCCAAATTACTAGTATTTGGGATTTGGGATTTGGGATTTTGGCAAAAAATACTAATCATAATTTGAAATTTGGGATTTGGGATTTTGGCATTTGGGATTTCGACATTTGGATTTTGAATTTGGGTGGCAGGTATAGGAAGGGTGTAATATATTTTAATATTCCTGAAGATTTAACTATCGAAAAATTTGGTGTTGCATTGGGAGAAGTCCTTAACTTTACATTTGAAAAACATATCTCTTTTACGTCACAATTAATAAATAAAATATTGGGTATTACTCCTGATAGGTTAATTGGTTTTGACATTAATTTGATAACAAAGCTTTTGATCCTAATTTTTCTTTTATAAAAAACCAAGGCTGAAGAAATGGGAGAGGGTTTTAGAAGCTTTTAAGCGTACTTCTACATTATATAAAAAAAAATATGGCAAACCTCCAGTTATTATTTATGATAGTATTAGTTTATTGATCCTTGACTATTTAAAAATTCTTGACACTCTTCAGGATGGAGCTAAAACGGGTGTCGATGAAAGAAAATTTACTGCTGTATTTGTTACCAGTGAAGGTTCAGTTCCCCGGAGAAGTATTTGCAATTTTTAATACTCTTTAAAAAATAACAATTACATATTAGTGTTATTTTTAAAACGCAGTGCTTGGTCACGAGCAAATAAATTAATAATAGAAATCGGTGACATTAGCAAAAAAGAAACAATGGAATATCTAATCAAAAAGTGTGAGATTAATTCTGTAGAAGCAGAAAGACTATATGATTTAGTTGGTGGATATCTTGTGAATTTGAAATCTGTAGCAGACAAATCTCTAGCTGGACAATTCTTTGAATATAAGAATTGGTTTTATTGTTTTGCAATGAGTTTACACATTATACTTTGAATTAATTGTTTAACTTTATCTATAGTAATTAAACAGTTGATCTTAACTGAAGTCAAGAAAAAATTTGATTCTGCAAACCTCCTTTGAAATCAATTAAATCATGAAGCAGGAAAATGTTTAATTAAAGTTTTACTGAATTCTAAAGAGATTGATACTGATTTATTTAGAGAATATTTTAAGGACAAGAAATACAGTGAAGTTTTAAAAGCCAATGTATTTGCATACCATCTTTCAAGAGATATTGTGACCTTTCAGTTGCAATCAATAGAATACTATATTCATGAAAATGTCAATATATTTATTAAATAGAATTAGTGTAAAAACAATAACACAGAATTTATCAGTTTTTCAATACAATATGTAATGGTTTTATTATTCCAGTACATACAATATATACACTATTTCACAAGTTAAAGATAAAGTCTGATGTGGGCAAACAAATGCATTTGTTTAGTAATGCTATCATGATTAAATTTCATTACACATACAAATTGTTGTGATATTATGATAAGCTTAAAGGTTAAAACATATTTTCTATAAAGAATCGGATAAGGTCTTACTTTTATTATTCAAAGTTGATTTAAAATTACTGATATAAAAAATGTATCATTGATAATTAATAGCTATTTCCGCTGATAAACCTAAAATGATGAACTTGCGATTTGGTTAAGGCTTGATATTCCTAAACATGTTCACGATAAAAAATATTATTGACCAATTAACTTTACTTGATGCATTTTATATCTCATGGCTAATTTCTTTACTAAATTACTATCTGATCTATAAACGTATCAGAGAAAATATTCTCTAATAATTTTTACAGCTCTGATCTTTTTTCTAACCTCTTTTGTACGTTCGACCTTTTTGATAACATTCTGTTTTCACAACCCATATCGGTGTAATGTATACTCTTCATCAAATAATTGATTAGATTTTTGTTTGATCTTCAAGTTTGATGTAATTGACTTAAGTTAATTATTTTATATGACTTATTTGTAGTATTTATGAAAATTATATGTGATTTATATTGAATTTAAAGATTTAGGCTTATTGGATTTATTAACTTTATATACTATAAATTTGTGATTTAATTTTAGTGTAAATTAAATTCTCAAACTATCTTTTCAAGAATATTATTTTTTGTCATATTTTGTAAAGATATTCAAAAACTAGTTCATAAATTGTATTGATAATACATCAGGAAAATTTCATTCACAAATATATGCAGATATATTTGTAATTAATAAAAACTAAATATACTGTATCCCTATAAAAACTATGATATTTAAAATATATTTTATTAAATATTTTTTAAGTATATAAAAAACTATTTAAAATATTATTATTTTACAATTAAAATATATTTAAAATATATTTAAAAAATACTTAATTTAGGTAATAAGTAAGTATATTTTAATATATACTTAAAATATACTTAATTTTAAATATGTTTTAATAATATTTTAATTATAAAATAATAATATTTTAAGTAAATTATCACAAATATAATTAAATATATTTTAAATATGTGTATTTCTTATAGGGTATGTGAATATATTCAGTGTAACATATAAATTAATACAGATAAATGTGAATTAATGTAATTTATGTAGTATTATATATAGTTCTTTACTATCATTTTATTTTTATATTATTTTATTATTTTATATTTTATTATATTAGTTTATTTTATTATTTTATTCCTTATAAAAATACATATACTTAAAACATATTTAAAACATACTTAAAAATAAGTATGTTTTTAATAATATTTTAAGTATATTTTAATAATATTTTAATAATATTTAAATAACATTAAAATATACTTAAAATACATGTAAAATATAATCAATATCTACCTTAAACATATCTAATCTAGATAATAAGTAAATATATTTTAAGTATATTTTGATATTTTTTTAATATATATTTTTTAATTTTAATAATAATTTATTAGATATATTTTAATATTATTTTAATGAAATTAATAATATTTTTTAAGTATGTTTTTAATATTTTTATAAATACTTATAAAATATAAATTAAATATTTATTAAGTACAATTTCAATATTTTAAAAATATCTTTTAATATAATTTTAATGAAATTATCAACTTATATAAAATATAAATTAAATATTTATTAGGTACATTTTTAATATTTTAAAAATATCTTTTAATATATTTTATTATAAATATAATTGATTAATATTTAAAAATTCTTAATAATTATTTAAAATTAATTTAAAATTCATTTTAATTATTATATTACTTATCTATTATATATTAATATATAAAAAATAAAGCTCAAGAAATAAAGTTAAAAAATAATTACCTTAAAAAATATATTTATACAAGTCTATTTAAAAGTATATATAAAAATAAAGTTAAAGCTTAAATATAAATTCAATAAGAAAAGTATATTATTTAAAATAAAATAAAAAAGACAAGAAAACTTATCTTATATTTGTTATAAACTTGTGAATCTAATTTCAATAAAAAAAAGTAAGTATATTATTTAAATAAAATAAAAAAAAAGTGATAAAACTCACTTTACAAATCCAATTCCAATAAAAAAAAGATAAGTAAAATAAAATAAAAAGTAAGAAAACTTACTTTATGTTTATCACAAAATACAAAACTCATAAATTTGATTTCAAGGAGAAAGGTAAGTATATTATTTAAAAAAAAAATAAAAAAAGTAAGAAATCATATTAAACATTTATTAATTTATGAATTGATTTCAAGAGGAAAAAGTCAAAAACTTGATTCTAAGAAGAGAAAGATAAATATATTATTAAAAATAAAATAAAAAAAAAAAAAACTTAACTTTAAATCTATCATACCATGAATTTGATTTCAAAAAAAGTAGGTAAGTATATTATGTAAAAATAAAAAAAATAAACACTTAAAATAAATTTAAAATTCAAGATTATTCTAAAAGCACTAATATATGATTTTCTAAAGATTTCTTCAAAGTAAATAAATAAAATATTAGCATATGTAAGTTAAAATAAGTTTGAATATAAATAACATTTAAGATTATTTCAAAGTAAATAAGTAAATAAAATATAAGAGGGTATGAGTTAAAATAAATTTAAATGTGAAATAGAAAAATAAACAAATATATATATATACAAATCAATTTTATATTTTAAGTATATTTTAAGTTTCTATATTTATAAATAAAAAATTATACACAAGAAGGTAAAATAAATTTAAAGAAAACTACTCATAAGTATATTATCAAAATTTTATTCAAAAATAAATAAATAAAAGTTGACCTATAATAAATTATTATTTATTTTATTAGCATGTATATTTATCTATTTTATTAGTGTATATTCACATATTTTATTAAAAAAATTAAAGCTCATAATTATATAGAATAAAACTTAAATAATTAAGCTTAAATATATCATCTATATTTAAAATTATCCTTAATAAAGCTTTATTTATTTTTAACAAAAAAAAAAACACACCTTTAATTATATATTCGTGAACTTGATTTTGACAATTTCGTCTTTACAAGTATTTTCACAAACCAGTGAAAGATGAGGAAAAGAAGACAAGAGACAAGGTAAATATAGGTTTTATTTATTTTTTTAAAGAAAAAAAAAACTCTTACCTTTAATCATATATTCATAAAGCTGATTTCAACAATTTCAATTTTACAAGTATACTGGTTAAAATCTGACATATCAGATACCTATCGGATACTTATTATGGTGTCCGATAGGTACTCAATATATATTTTTTGACATATATCGGGTACCTGATAAGTGTCATCTTATTCTCTAATATCAGACACTTATCAGGAACTTATCGGTCATATATACTACACATATCGGATACCTATTTTTCAGCTATTTTTTTTATATCAATTAGGTATCCAATTTTTTTATTCAATATTGGAGACCTGTCAGTGATATATTCTTCCCTCTGATAAGTGTCTGATATTTTTTTATTATATCTATCGATCCTCCAATACTTTTATTTATTATATCTATTAGATACTTAATAAGTGTAGTAGTCATATTGTATTTGAATGCTTTTTTCAAATAAATTATACAAATTAATAGCTTTATTTATTACTGCACAAATTTTATATAATTTTATATAATATATATATAATATACCCGATAACCATTTATTTTTATTAATATAATTATTATTGCATATAATAAATGTATGAAATTTAAAATGTTCTAAAAATATACTATTATAATAAAAATATAGAAAATTTAAAATATTCAAATGTCCTAAAAATATACTATTATTATTACCATTATTATTATTACTATTATTAAATATTTATTATAAAATTGTTCATTTTCTTCAAATTTTTTTATTTTTTTTATTTTTCTTTGATATTTCGTAATCATGTTTTCTTTTATTTTTGATAATGATAATGATAATATTTGATTTCATTTTCTTTTTCCTTTATCAATCACAATTAAGTTATAATCATCATTATCTTCATCTTCTTCTTCTTCCTCTTCAGTATCTTGATTATATATTTTTATTTTACTTTTATCTCTATTTTCAGATATTAACGCCTCTTCGCTAAGTGTCCATAAGAAACTCTTTTGAGAGGATTTATCTCTTGATAGATCTTTGATACAACATTTCTAATTTTTGATTTATTTTGTTTCTTATAGATCCGAGCTATAACTAGATCAATTCGTTTATATAATAATTTTAATAACTAAAAAAAATATATATATTAATAATATACCTGATAGGTATAAAAAAATATTATTATTATTTTACTTACAGTATCTAATTTCCACCATTTTTTATACACATATATGAAAGTTTTCTTTATAATAAAGGTAGCATTATCGTTATTATTATAATCATTATTCTTGTTCAGAACATAGTTATTATTATTGTTATTATTATTATTATTACTACTATTATTATTATTTTCATTATCATTTTCATCATCATTATTGTCATAATCATCATCATTATTACTATCATAATCACTATCTATAATTGTTGGTCTTGCTTCTGATGATGATAATGACGATGTTATTGTTATTGTCATTAATTCTAATATTGTAAATATTGTAATATTTTTTTTTATTTTCATTATTAATTAAAATTAATAAATAAATTTAAATAATAAAA
>CAJVPK010001298.1:0-12538 GCA_910592015.1 Diversispora eburnea
AAAAAAAAATCTATAGATCTATAATTTTGGGGTTTCACAACTATTTCGTCCCCGTCGAAATGCTAATTTCGACTGGGGTTACACTAAATTTCGTCCCCCATAATAATTTCAGGGTTACACTATTATTTCGTCCTCCGCTGAAATGCTAATTTTGACTAAGGTTACACTAAATTTCGTCCCCCATAATAATTTTGACCCCCATAAATATTTTCGTCTTTTATAATAATTTCGGAGTTAATTTTGAATTTCGGAATTCAATTTCAGGGTCATTTTAAATTAATCGGGGTCGGGTTTTGGATTTTTAATTTTGGGGGCATGTATAATTTTGATAATATAGGTCTATTTTTTAAATATAATATGTAATTTATTCTCATCTTTGAGATTACTTAATACTATTTTAATGTTTACTTATTAAAATAAAAAATTTTATAGTAATAACTATTAATAATTATTTTTAATTTTAAATATATTTTATCAGATATTATAGGACCTCCAGAATATTATAATAAATATCATAAAAAAATCTATAAGATTTTAATTAAAAATATATAACTATTTTTTATAATAATTCTATATAAAATTTGATAAAAAATATATAATCTAAATTATAACTTATAATAAATTATATTTTTTTTTATTTTATTGAATTATTAATTTTTTTTTAAAAATAAAATTAATAACATCATTTTATTTTAAATAATTATAATAATCTTTATCTATATTAATAAAAATAAAAATTAATCATTAATAAAATAACTAATTTATTATTTAAAACAACAAATTTATTAATTATTTTTTTGAAATAATAAAAATCTATTAAAAATATCTAAAAATTATATAAATTAATAAATAAATGAAGTATTACTTAATTACAATTCTGTAGACCCTTCTTTCTTACTTGAATTTATAAAATAGTATTGCACCATCTGAAACACTGTAAAAAAATAATTCTAAAATAATTAAAAAGTAATATTGAATATCTGAAAATATCCAAAAATAATTAAACTAATAAAATGAACAAAGTATTACCATCTTACTATATTGTAGACACCTTTTAAACTATATAATTATCTTCTTTTCTTATCTAAATCTATAAATAATATTATGTCACCTATTTTATCTACAAAAAATAATCAAAAGTAATATTTAGTATCTGAAAATATCTGAAAATCAACTAACCTAATAAAATTTACAAAGTATTATTACTTATTACTTTGTAAATCTTTTTTAAACTATGTAATTACCTTTCTTTCTTGTCTAAATCTATAACCAATATTATATTACCCATTTACTCTGCAAAAAAAAATAGTTCTAAAAGTAATCAAAAAGTAATATTTAATATTTGAAAATACAGAAAATTATTTAAACTAATAAAATAAACAAAATATTTCTCACCTACTACTCTATAGACCTCTTTTAAACTATATAATTCTCTTCTTTCTTGTCTAAATCTTATAGATCACCTGAGACACCAATTTTAAAAGCAATTACAAATAATAATCAATACCTGAAAATTATCTAATTTAATAAAATAAAATTATAACACATAATAATAAATTATATATATCAACTATCTATTGTCTTTTTATATTTATGATAATTTATTATTGTATTATAAGTCTATTAGTAAAGTGACATAATTACTCACTAGTAAAAATAAAAAAAACTTATAAAGTTATTAATCTAATTATTTAAAAAAATATCTAAAATATCATGTAATAAAATTATATTGTAAATATATCTACACCTGTTCTTATGAAGTTTTATTATAAAATTCCAGTTGAGAACTGGATGCATGTTAAATTAATAGAGTATTATTATATAAATTCAAAATATAAAGTTCCACAAAATTAGATAAAAAAGATAAAACATCTTGTAATAGAGGATCAATCAATAACAACAATATAATGGTGTTACATGTGGTTTTTCCACTATCATTTTTATTTTTATATTATTTTATTATTTTATTATATTAGTTATTCTATTATTTTATTTTATATATTAGTATTATTTGTTTATTATTTACTGTAATACAAATTATGTAAATCAATAACTTAGATTATAGTGGACCAACTGATTGATTGACATACTTACTGACAAAGATATTGGCCTAGTTACTGACCAAGTCTTTGGCCAAGTTCAATATTATAAAAAGGGTGAGTTTTCCTTCCACCCCAAAGCAGATTCGAATAGTTCTAAATAGTGAAATTTAGATAGTAATCTCATTTGTAATGAATTTTAATATTGAATTAACCTTTTGACAATCCTAACAAATAGGATTATTGATTTATTTTATAATAAACATATATCTTTTTACTTTAATTCCATTATTTTTATATTCTTCAAATATAAATTATTAATAATAAACTCTTGATTATACCTTGTGACTTCCCAATAAATATAGTTAGTAATTGTCCATATAAATTTATTATTGACTTTATAGTTAAATTATCTTGTTTAATTTTTGTTAAGTTTATACTTATAATTCATAAACACATTCCTTCTTGTTTACGAGTTGCTAGTTGTAACTTACCTTTTGGAAAACAAAATTAGCCCAAAAGGTCAACTAGTAACAACGGTCAAGAAAGTGAGGAAGTTTCAATCAAGAAAGGAGAACCTTCTTCAACTAATCAAGTGCAAAATAAAGAGTCAATATCTATTGAAGAATATAAAAAAGAAATTCGGATTATGTAGAAAATAATAGAGTAAGTATTTCAATTGAACTAATTGAACTTAATTGTAATTTTTTAATTTAGCCAAATAGAAAATCCACTTGATCTACAAATGTCAATGATACGATTACATAAGCGAAGATGAGTTAGAAATTCTTAATTTATAACGTACTGTATATCATAAATTGGATCCGCAAAAAATGTGGAAGTTAAAAAGTGGTACCATTGTTGAAAAAATTATATATGCCTACACTCATTTATTATTAATGATATTGATAAAGAAGCAATGTCCTTATTTAATAAAGAAGACTGGGATGAAATATTCTCTTTCGAAGTTAAAAAGATACCAAAGATTGATAAATCAATTATTAATCTTATGAAAAAGTATTCTGTAACAGACTTATCCAAGTTTCGAAAAATCATTTTTGAACCCTTTTTACCTACTAGCACTCCATACTCCAACAAGGAGCACTTTGAATTAAATTACATTCACCTCGCATATAGCATTATGCACACGTTCTGGGAAGATAATGACAACTTTTCTCTGGACTCATCAAAGTTAGAAGGATGGTATCAGTTAAATATATGGGGTCCACTTATTGACTCCGTATTTCGTTGTTCAAATATTAATCTAATACGAGGCGAAGGAATGAATAGAGCTTCGAGTGATAGAAAGAATCAAACAAATTATGGAAGAAGATCGGAAAGAAAGGAGATGGAATATTTAGGCTGAAAGGGAGTAGATTAGAATTTGGCGCAATTGAAGCTGGAAGAGTGGAAAGGTGAACATGGAAAAAAGTATATCAAAGACAGAAAAAATACTCAGAAAATTACAAACTATAGGAATATTAAATAGTGCAAATCGATTACAACTTCTAACTATGGATATTCCAATGGGTTTGTTTGTCGCATTCGGCGTTTTAAGTTTCGGGAAGTTTCTGGTTGTATAAATAATCCACTATTAGGGTTTGCTTTAAAAGATATATTAAAAGCAAATCAATTATTACACAGACATTAGAATTAATTCAGGAAAGTAAATCTAAAATCAACGATCTTGATGATTCTGATGAAGAAGGCAACACCAAAACTCCAAAAAGAAAAATGTTCTGATGAATAATAATTAATATTACTTTTATAGTAAAGTTTAATAGTGTTGATTGAAATCGAATACTATGTAAAGGCGAATTAATGTAATCAAAAAAAATATAACACATTTGAGTTCTTTCTAATCTAAAACTTTTGAAATAAAATCATGTGCACGTTACAAAGTTAAGAAAATGGGAAATCCAGCCCAAATCACTTTTTTTAATAGTTATCTGATACTTAACATAATAATTCAAAATAGACAATAATCCTTATTTTAATACTAGTCTAATATTATACCACACATATATATATATATACAGTATATTATACCAATACTAAATATTAATTTTGACATTTAATATATTTCAGATAAAAATTTTTTTTTTTTTTTGATATGTATATAAATTTTTTTATGTAAAAGAATATATTAACATAACTTATTAAAAAAATAA
The DNA here is from genome assembly GCA_910592015.1 of Diversispora eburnea. Taxonomy (NCBI): domain Eukaryota; kingdom Fungi; phylum Glomeromycota; class Glomeromycetes; order Diversisporales; family Diversisporaceae; genus Diversispora; species Diversispora eburnea. The sequence goes on from CAJVPK010001298.1 coordinate 4,211, forward strand.
ATAAATAAATAATAATAAATCAATTGTAATCTCAATTTCACCATTTTCTGGCAGTTAATCCTCCATTTCTATTACCAGCAACTTCACCATCAATGTTTTGTAAACTACTTAAAAAGTCTCCTAATATTTCAGCATTTGGTGGAGAAAGATCCAAAATAGGTTTCCCTGTATGTGTAATACCATTACTTGTATGTCTTGGTATTACTGCAAGAATTTCAGGTGCATGTATTGAATGTCTCCAATTATTTGGTTTTCTACCATTATTATTGTTATTTACATTAAATCCCCCTGTCAAGTCCCCGGAATTTTTTGGATATTTCGGTGACACAGGATTTGACCGTGATGTCATTCGGGATGAAGATTTTTTTGTGGTCAATGGTGCTAATTTTCCTATTTTATCCTTACTTTCATTTATGCTATTATTTTCATTATTATTACTTTCATAATCATTATTCCTTTCATTAATACCACTCATAATTCCTACAACATCTGAAATATCACATACAGCGGGTATGGTAGCAGATGTCATAGGTTTTAGAGGTAACAAAGTAAGGGGAGAATCTGTGATTGATATACTATTTACATTATTACCATTGTTTCCTTCATTTCTATTAGTAGATGATAACAATATCTGTGGTTTTATGACTAATCCTGGTGTAATTGATGGTCGACGTCTCCTTGGTGCTGGATTGTGATTATCAAAATCACTTTGTTTCTCTTCGGGTGTACTATATAATGAACTATTTGTAGATAGGCAACTTGGATTTGACGTATTATAATTAGTTGAGGTAGAATTATTATTATTATTATTATTATTATTATTATTTGTAAGTGATGAAAAATTAGATTCTAAACTTGATCTTCCTGAAGATACTGTCATTAGTTCATCAACATTATTTTGATGTTTATTATATCCTCCATATATAACGGGACTATTGCTCATTCTTGGACTAGTAGTTGGTCCGGAGTTTAAGGATCTTGCAGGTGATTTATCTCGTTTTGGTGGGTGTTGAACTAACCCAGGTGTAGAGAAACATTTTAAATAATTGTATTGAGATGAAGGATAAACTGATGATGCTGACGAATTCGAGGTGGACGGTGAAGATAATGAAGTCGCCCGACTACGTACTTTACTATTATTCGGCAAAATTGGAGGGCTAAATTTATGTGATGAATGGGATGAAATTGATGATATTGATGACGTGGTAGAAATTGTATCGTGAAGTTGTAATGGATCCAATTTTAAAAATTCCGTAGAGGCTCTTAGAGTTGTTAAAGCGAAACTATAATATAAATTAAAAAAAAATTATTAAAAATTATTAAAAATTATTACAAATATCATGAATAATATATTGTAAATACAAACCTCAACTCAGATCTCTCGACTTTAGATAATCTAAATGTTTGCATGTAAAACAGAATACTCGCTAATTTTCGGATTTTACTATTGATAATGACATAAGCGAGCAAAGGAATAAAATCATCCGTAGTAATCGAAGACCTCTCATTTTCTTCATGCGTTAATTTAGGAGCGGCCAATTGCAAATAAGTATCTGAAATTGTGGCAATTTCTTGTATAGCTTTCTTAACACAAAATAATTTTTCCAATGGAGTCTTTGCCGATATTTTACTAATGATATTATTATTAATATTATTATTACTATTATTATTACTACTATTGTTATTGATATTATCACCATTATTCATTCCTCCATCACTACCGCCGCCTTCAGTATTATTGGAATGAGTTGTGATTCCAAGACCGGCATATTTCAATGCGTCGTTATCACGTATTCCAATACTTGTGTCATCATCTTCATCCAAATTTTTTAATATTTCACATGCAGCATTTAGCATTTCCACAGGCATATCTTGTAATCTTTCGCATACTCCATAATCCTTTAGAGATATTTGAGCACGAGAGTAAATATTAATTATTGATTCAAGATAGGAGTCATGCGAATGATAGATAGGCAGAAGAGATTGGATAAATATTTTGTTGTGTAATTCACTCATCAAAATACTATTAAATAAGATTTATATGCGTAAGTATATGCGTGTATGTGCATGTGTGTTGTAAGAATAAATACTTACTTCTCGACTAGCTCCAGAAAATGATCGTATTCATGTTGTGTACGACAAACGACACTTAACATACTGTTAGATTGTAGTATGCCCTGAGAAATATTTAAGCGAAAAGATGACGTTAAAATGGATAGTATTATTCAAATATTAAGAAAATATCCCATTTCTTACTTTCTATTCTTACAAATCTATTTACTGACTTCTATCTTTCTTGTTCTCTTGAATAATATGTTTTGGGTAAAAAAAGATGATATTTACCTGAACAGCTCTTTGAAGTATTTGAGCAATTCTATCCACTGCAAATCCGGAATATCCTTTGACATATACATAAGTTTCGTTAAATTCTTCGATCATATTTTCAAGGTCCTTTATGGGATTATCATTATCTAATATACTTCTCAAAAATATTAAATCCGTTTCATGATTCCTCTCTATTGGTATATTAAACATTTGATAATCATCATCCGTTGAAATTGATTTCCTTCCTTCCCCCTCTAATGGACGTTCTATTACCAAAATATGTACGGATTTATATGATTCATTGTATACTAATTGATCACTTAGTACACGTATTGTTCTTTCCTCTTTGAAACCTAAAAATAAATAAATTTATTGAATTTATTAAATTAATGAAATTAAAAAAAAAAAAATTGAATTATTAATTAAAAGATATTTTTTTATTTTTCGAAAATAATAAATTATTTATTTTTAATCATTATAATACCTGATATTAACTTTATCCAATTTCTTTCAATGGATACAACTTTTTTATTGATACTTTGAAATTGACCTTGAAAATATGGTGAAGGCTTTAACGAATGCGTTTCTAATTTTGAACAAAAAAAATTTTTTTAATTTAATTAATTAACGCGCTTATGTAACGTTACACGAGCCTAATTTCTTCATGTATGATATATCATACCGATAAAATTACGATTAATCCTCATTCCAACAATACTTTTAGAGTGAGGTACGCAAACGACGGTTACTCTATCAAGTATTTTCGGATAATCCTTCCTTATGGTCGTATAAAATATATTTTCATCCAAATCTTCTTCATCCTGATCTGTTAAAGAATGTGTTGAAGAATTTGGTGAATTATAAAAATACGAGGGATCAGATGAAAATCCACCACCACCAGTCGATGTGGTCAGTAAACTTTTGGTAGCGTTATCAGTTGTATCATTGTTCTTGGTAAGGACAGTCTTATTATTATTATTTATAATAGAGTGATCAAGATTAGAAAAATTATTGTGATATTTTTCTGTTGGACTTGTTGGTGGTGAAGAAGGTGTTAAACGAAGAAATGGTGTATTTCGATCTGATATCGTAGTAGTAATAGTTGAAGAAATGACGTCTCTAACGCCATTTTCAAGATTATTATGGTTTAATGATTGTTGTTGTTGTTGTTTCTGTCGAATTGGCCCACGAAGTTTATTTGTTGAAGCCGAAGAAAAAAATTTTGATAATTTCATTATTTTATAATTTTTTATAATTTTTTATAATTTTTTATAATTTATATATATATATGATGTCTTTTTTTTTTTTTTTTAAATTGATACTAGATATATTAGTTTTTAAAAGAAATAAATAAAATCTTTTGATCAATTATAGTTTAAAAAATTTTTTTGTTATTAAAATGGATAAATAGATAAATAGATAAATCTCATAGTTAGTTGATTTTAAAATGAGAAAAGAAAATTCTTTAATAATTATCAAAAAATTTGGAACAGGTTGTAATGCGAAGACGACAAAGGGGGTATTAATAAAGGAAATGAAATAAAATACAATGAATATATATATAATATACGCAGTTAATAGAATATATACAACAAGAAGCAACAATATAACCAAATGTAAACCGGAAAAAAAAATATTATTTAAAAAGAAATTATAATTAAAATTCAAAAAAAAAACCAAGAAACAACCCGATGAAAAAAAAAAAATTGAAAAGAGGGGTATTAAAAATTGTAATCGGGAAGTTCCACGGTGCAACGTTACAATATATAAAATTTCATCAATTATTTATATAATAATTTACAGTAGCAGAATTGTTTGTTTTGAATAAAGATCTCTTTTAAAATAGAAGAATAGGAATGCGAGAGAAGAATTGATGTGAAAATACATCAACATAAATCAACATATGTGGAAGTGGATTCATTTTCTACGATAAATGACAAATAAATACGATAAATAACAAATATATACGACAAATGACAAATATATACGATAAATGACAAATATATACGATATGTGGACATTTTTAAACAAAATAAAAGATTCTATAAAGAATATAAAAACAAAAACAAGCTAAAAAAAAAAAACAACGTATTCTTCTTGATATGACTAATTTTATTTACAGAACATTTTAACTAAAATATACAAATATTATTTCCTTCGTCCAATAATAATGACATTAGGCTAAAACTTTTTCTTTATTTATGTATTCATTCAAAAAAAAGATTTATGTTATGTATGCTTTGGGAGCGTCAATGAGTGAATACGTAATTGTTCAAAAATTATGCATTTATGTAAAAATTCCAAAGTAAATATTGAAAATTTATCCGTATTTCATTGTTTGCGAATGACAATATGTAACACAAATGCATCATAGGGCATCTACACGAAAAATCTAAAAAAAAAAATCTAAAAAAATCTTTGCATTTCTCTAACTGTTTTTATATTAAATGGTAAAAACCAGTTCTCATATTTCAATTGTAATTTGCTATTTTTGAAGATCATTCAGTCATTTTGTGTAAAATAAAACCAGTTCCATTTATGTTTTCTGGTATTTTTGTAATAATGAAATTCGAAATTCCTCATGTGATCATTACGAAAAGATTGAATTTAATCAAATACACTTTAAACAATTAACATTATTGTAAAAGTAATATCAATAACATTTAATTATAAAAGAGTTAACATGCATGATAATTGTAGGATTAACATAAGAGTAAAAACAAGAATGTAACAAGAATTAATAACAAATTAATAACAAATTAATAACAATTAACATGCATAATAATTTTAATTTTTTGAAACAAAACCTTTCTTTATTTATACTTATAATTAATTTTTTTAATTATTCTTCAAGATGTCATTAAAAGTCTTGAGAAGGTTGAATTTTTGGATAACTCAGACATGCCGCCGAAATTCAAAAAAAGGAAATATTAACAAGGATCTTTATTGTTGTAACTTCCTTTTTTTGAATTTCTCATTATTTCTGATCACCAAGTCATTTGTAAATATCATGTGATTTTGTAACGAATTTACAAACAAAAATTTTAAAATTCAATCGAAATTGATTTTTATTGAATATGTCATATATTTTTTACACTGCTTGTTTCCATTTTTATATGCATCCATATATTTATAAAATTTTGAGCAATAAAATCTGATTGTTTTGCTTTGACAAAATCCTTTGCATAAAGATATTTCAAAAATAATTTGACAATATACTGATAATGTAAAAGATGTATCAATGATTATTAATAACTATTTACATAGAGGGGAGTTTATTGTTTTTGATCGGAAGATATCCACTTACAGTTCAGTTAAGATTTGAATTTATAGAATTATGGAAATCTCTAAATCTGAAAAATAAAAAGATATCAGTTCTCAGGAATATTAAAACATTATATAAATAAATAAAATAAAAATATATTATATTCCAGTATATCAATTTTTATAAAATCAGCAGTAAATTAGTTATCAAACTAGTTTTTATTTTATTTTGCATAATAAATAATTGGTTGTAACATGAATAAAAAACTTAGATACAAGACCTAAAAGAAAGAATATAAATTATTTATCACTTCTTAAATAGTATATCTGGAAAAGAATAATTTCAACCTTATAGAAAAAAAGAAAAACTGGTATGGAAGTAATATTCAATTCAGAATTATCATCTTACAAAGAGAAAACTTTCTCAAAGAAAAATAATAATAAAATAAAGGTAAAAAAATAACTAATAGAAACTCTTGAAAGTTTTAAACAAAATGACAAATAAAGGTAGTAGTAATATGATCTGTGAATAAAATTACTATGTGTTTTAATGGATAAAACGGATATAAACAGATATCCATGTAGGCTAACACATAGTATATATTACATAATATGTATTACAAAGTAGAAAATTATACATGTGATTATATTCTTTAAAGGTTATTTACTGTCATGGATGTTATTGTTAACATCCACTCAATGGTTCTTTTAAGGAGTTTATAGTCCTCTCCCATAGGTACAAGACTTTCAATTTGGTTATTCCTTGAATTTTAGAAGGCACCAGTTAGTTTTTAAATAGAACTAACAAACTAATATTCATCCACTTTAATTATAATATATCTATTTCAATATTATACCTCTCTACTTCCAAGCTTCCTTAATATTATATATTCATAATTTCATCATAACATCCTTGCTAATTTATCTTCATAATCTCATCCTAACATCCTTAAATAATATGTCTTCATAACTTCCATTTATCATCTTAATATTGAATAAATACTTTATCATCAAACTTTCTCAATAATTATTAGAACAAAATAAATATAATTAATTATTTAATTAATTATATAACTTCCATTTGATAATCTTACTTTCACTTTATTATATTTATAAAGTTATCATTTATTAACTTAAATAATAATATTTATTATTTCACTTCTACTATATAAATTTAATGGGAATTTATATTCATATATTTATATAAATAATTACATTTCATCCTTTGAAAATTACAATTAATTAAAGTTATAAAAATATAAAATTAAATATTGTAAAACTACTGGAACTATTTGGGGTAAGGATATATTTATACTATTTTAACTACTGTGTCACAAAATACTATTTGCTAATAACTATAAATAATATAATACTAATAATATTAATATAATAACTATTACTAGATAATATTAAATATATAAATAATAATAATAAATGTTAAATAACACTAGTCAAATTGTGAAAAATTAGTACCTATCGTATACCTATTGGATACCTGATAGGTATGTAATAGATATCCAATTTTTAATAAATTGTAATATATCAAGCATCTGATAGGTAAGGTGAGCATGCTGAAGTTTAGACACTAGGGTTGTTAATGGAGTGGAATAGGTTAGGTTGGGTTTATATTATAGTGGAGTAAGAGATAATCCAACTTAATCTGAATTAAATACTCTGGATTTATACTTCAGATTATATTTCAGATTACTTCAAGTTACTCCGGATTACTCCAGATTACTTCAGGTTATAGATGGTACTGAAATTAGATCAGAATTATAGTATTATGGTATTACAGCAGCCAAAAATATTTTCGGCATTACCTTTCAAAATCTAAAAATACTGAAAATAATTTTGGCTACCATTATTATTTTTGACTATCATTATTATTTTAGGTTATTGAAATTATTTAGGTTGTTGAAATTATTTGATTAATCAAAATTTGTGTCATGACCATTTTATTCCATAAATATCATACAATAAAAGTTTACCAAATAAACAAATAAATTTGTTTTAATATTATTTTTTATGTCTACATACTAATATCTATTTTTATTAAGTTTTGACATAAATAATAGTAGGTTTTTTCCTTTGATTTTAGTGATTATGGTTTCTTTTTTTTTGATTTTGATAATTACAAGTCTATTAAATTGACTATTTTTATTATAGATTGGTAGAATTAAAAATAAATTAAAATTATAAGATATTTCAAAGTTTGGGAAGGTTAGCAAGAGTATTGTGATGTTTATTTTATTGTTTCTTCGTGCATACAGGTACTAACTATTGTTTTTTTAATTATTTTTAGGTTAGTTTTTATAATTAAATTAGGTAGCGCAGTATCGTTTATAGATCTAAAGTCTAGATTTTAAATAAGAAAAAAAAGTAATTTCAAGGTTTAAAAGGGATTTATAGAACTAAAGGTAGTTATACTTTGTTTGTTTTATTATTTCTACTAGTTTTCAAGTAGTTGAATTAAGTTTTTATTATTTTCAGAGGACCTAGATTATTAAATTAATTGATAATTATGATTTTACAAATGATAATGAAAAGAATTTACAAGTTGAAGAAATATTAGATTTTACTAAATTTTTAGATAAAAATAATAATAATAATAATAATAATAATAATATGGTATATGTAGTAATTGAAGATAATGAAGATTATAATATTAATGAAATAATTAATACATCTGTAAATATTAATAATTAATAATTTTTAATATGATAATTTCTTTTTTATTTT
>CAJVPK010001299.1:0-12497 GCA_910592015.1 Diversispora eburnea
GAATAAATTTTGAATAAATTTTTGAATAAATTTTGAATAAATTTTTGAATAAATTTTGAATAAATTTTTGAATAAATATTGAATAAATTTTTGAATAAATTTTTGAATAAATTTTGAATGGATTTTGAATATAGATTTAAAAATATAGATTCTTACATCATGATTCCCTTTACTTTCATGAGGTTCGCTGTACTAAAATATTCAAATTTGAAAAATTAACAAAATAAATAAATAATTCATATCCAATATAAATAATTCTTATAAAAAAAAAATACCTCAGTATATTTTAATAAAATCTTATCAATATCTGTACTCGCGTATTGTACAAGTTTATTATTCGAATTAAAAATAATTAATGCAATTTCGCAATCACATAGTACACTAAGTTCGTAGGCCTTTTTCATAAGTCCATACTTTCGTTTCAAAAATGTGACCTTAATAATAATAAAAAAATACATAATAAATAATATATGATTATAAATATATAATTATCGTGATTGAATGATAAATAAATAAATAAATTATATTATATTTTAAATTAATCATGATTTTATTATTTTTATTATTAATTCAATAATTTTACTATATATATATGTTATTAAATAACAATAATATCTTCTAGAACGAATAATTAATTAGATCGAAAAAAAAACATAAAATTGAATAAATAAAAATAAATTTAAAAACTTACTTGACGGTTTCTTTCATCTTTGATTGGTTTAATTTGAATCTTCTTACGACCCATTGTGTTTATTATTATATTTTAATTTATTACTATTACTATTATTTTATAATAATAAAATTGAACGAATATGTTTTGGAAGATATCAATAAAATTTTTGAATAGATTAAAATTGAATTAATTCATTTAAAAGTGTAATTATGGTAATTTAAATAGAATTGAGTTGTAATAATTACCTTGGATTATTCTATTAATTATAAATTATTATTATAATTAAAAAATAAAAAAAATGAATATTAGAAATAGTAGTTTTCAAATTATATTCATTTATTTTTTTTAAAAACAATTTACTTACATAAACAAACGTGTGAAAGTGTTGGCGTTAGTTCCTGTTAGTGTTAGTGTTGGTGTTGTTAATGTTAGTTCTTATTTGGTGTTGAACTGATAATTGTTGGTGTTATCGTTGGTGCTATTGTTATTTTAGTGTTGGTGTTGGTGGTTGATACGTGTGTTAATTTGGACGAAGACAACGAAAGGTCGAGAAAAGGTTAAAAGTAATTACTTTTGAATAATAGAAAAAAAAATAATAGTAATTATAAGTAAAAAGTTTGGGAATATTTTTTTTTTTTTTGAAGACGAAGTTTTGTTTTGTTTCTTTTTTTATCTCAAAAAAAAAAAAAAAAAAAAAAAATCTTAATATGTTTAATATGTATAGTTGTTATTATTTGTTTCTATGAATAAAAACTAAATAAAAACTAATAAAAAAAACTATTACTAGTATAAACGTTCTTACACACACACACACAAAGTTCTTACTTTAGATATTATTATTTTTTTTTAATAATTTTTGTGAATAATATCTTACCTAACAAAAAAAATTATAATTTTGTATAGTTTTGTATAGCTTTGTATAGCTTTGTATAGTATAGTAGAGTTTGTATATAGAGTTTTGAGGAGCAGTAGTAAAAAAAAATGATAATACAGTAATAACAGTAATAACAGTTAATAACAGTTAATAACAGTAATAATAGCAGAAATAATAACAGAGATAATAATAAAAAGGATTTTTAAGAATAGCAACAAAACTGGACGCAGAGTAAATTGATGGAGTTTATAAATAGCGGTGTCCTTATCAATTTTTATAATTTTGTAATTTTGAGGCTAGTTTGAGTTATGAATATATATTTATATATTTATTTCTATTTTTTATGTATTTATACATTTATTTATATGTTGTAGTTGTGTATTTTGTGTTATTTATATGTTGTATTTGAGTGATATACTTTAATATACTTTGATCTACTTTTAAATGTACATACTTTAAATACTTGACATACTTACATACTTGATATACTTGTTATAGGGATATTATAATCCGTATATAAATACTATTATATACTCTATTATATACTCTATTATATTTATGCTATCTATACATGAATTTGATGAATGAATGAATTATTGTTGTGGGTAATAATAATAATAATAATAATAATAAAATAATAATAATAAAATAATAATAAAATATAGAAAAGCATAAGGCATCTGAGATTTTCAGGGTTTCGGGATTTCGGAAAAAAGTTATTTTTAGTAAATTCTATTTTTAATCAATTATTCACACACACCCCCAATTTCACACTTTATTAAAATTCGCAGTAAATTCGCAGTAATTCTCACACACACACACGTTTAGCAACTATTGATTGATTGATTGATTGATTGATTAAAGTTTCTATTATATTTATTTTATTTATTGTTGATGTTTGATATATGTTAATATTTATTTATCATTTCTATTTCATTGTAATTCTATTTTATTTATTTATTTATGTTTATTGAATAAAGGAAGAAAGAAAAAAGAAAGTATTTCAATAATATTTATATGAAGTTTTCACGTGTACGATCTAAAAATAGTACAGTTATATTATTTATATACATATTTTACCATAAATTGCATAAATTGCATTTAAATTGACCCATAAAGCTAATCAAAATTTGGAATAAAAAAGGGTCATACGAACATTTCTGACACACACATACATATTATATATTATATATACACATATACATCATCAACAAGAATATTCCATATTTGGTGCGTTCATCAGTTGATTTTTAATCCTATAAAATTCATCTGTGATTCATTTTGTGATTCATCTCGTGATCAAAGAACTAGTAAAGAAATGGTTAGCAGCAAGTAGGTGTTAAAGCAAGCAATTAGTTAGTAATCTCTCGCCATAAACATTATCATCATTAATTTAAGGTATATATATACGTCGAGAATTAGAATTTCGAAAATTACCATTATTTGTTTTTGTTTTTGTTTTTGTATTCGCACCAATCACATCAATCACATAAATCATAAAGAATATTATGATAAATCAGACATTTTTTACTACATTTACTATATTTATCTGTAATATTTATTGATTTGTTTATTTGATACTGAAGGTATAAATGGTAAAGACGTAATATTATTTTATTGATAGATTCGTTTTCTCACTTCGTTGATCTTTTACTCACTTTTTTTTTGCATATTGTCTTTTTAAGTTTTTTCTCGTTGGCGGTTGGTGTTTGTGTTTTCCATTCCACTTCTTTCATTTGATTTATATTGATTTATATTGATTTATATCTGATATATTTTGCACAGAATATAATATTTAATATTCCGAGAATTTAAGATTATCATCTTTATATTATCACCTTTGTATTATTATTATCTTTGTATTAAAATAATCCCTTATTAATATTTTAATTAGTATTTATGTAGTAGTAAAATGTAACGATGGTTGTGGTTGGTTGAATTAGTCAAATTAATATCATCATAAGTAAGTTAGTAGAATTATCAAGGAACCTCCTCCTCCCACTTTTAGATTCCTGCAGATTATTATTAGGCAAAAGAGGAAAGGAAAGGAAAAAAGGGTTAAGGGAGTGACTCTTAAAATTGGGTTAATATTTATTTATTATTTATTATTTATACACACGTGTAAAGAACATTTTAGTTTATTTATTTATTTAATTTTTTTTCCTTTAACTGCTGATGATAATACATAAACAATAATATTATTATTATTATTTTTATGGAACACGAAAAAAAAATAATAAAATTACTAAAAAAGAATTATCATTATTATTATCTTTATTGCATAATTATTTATATTCTTTATACTATTGATTACTATATATAGAAAAACGGTATTATTCCATAGTCAAAAACAATTGGTCATGATGATGTGTAGTAATTTAAAAAAAAAAACACAAGAAAATCGAACGATCTCCTCGTCCTAAGATTTATTGAATTTATGCGTGCATTTGAGGGTGAATTATACATATATTTTTTTTTTCTCGTTATCAGTAAAGCTTGATACGATTCTTTTTAAAAGTAGTAAAAACGTACTAATTTACAAACAATAAAATAATCAAACGATACCATCATCACCTTGTTCATGTTAATAATAATATTCAAAGAATCATCTTTTTTTTTTATTCACATCATATACGTACATGATAACCGTATGCAGATATGTAAATATGTAAATATGTAAATGACGTACAAAAGTAAACAAAAAAAGTACATACAAATACATACAATACGTATTAATACGTAGATACGCAACGCATTTCACTTCCCCTTCCCCGCAAAGATGTTTCAAAAAAATGGAATTCGTTTTTTTTTTTTGCAAAAAATTCTAGAATTCTTTTTAAACACAAAATCACATCAATTATGTAATTGTTTATTATTGAATCAGATATAGTTGAAAATCTCGTGATGATGATTTATAACGAAATTAAAAGAATAAATAATAATAATAATAATAGTAATAATAATAATAAGATGATGATGATGATAATTAAATAATAATTAAATAATAAAAAATAATAATTATTAAATCATAAATAATGATTGTTAAATAATAAATAATTAAATAATAAATAATAATTGATATGATTAGCCTTTTGTCAAAAAGGTGAAGAGTAGATGAGTAGATAATCACTTTCTTTAAAACTGTAAAAAAGGGAAAAAAAATAAGATTCATTAATCTAAAAAATTCGGCATTTGACAACATATCATTATGCCGGAAACAATGGTTATAAGGCCTCTTTATTAAATTCTTAAAGTGAATTCAATGAGATAACAAAATATTTATTATTATATACTCATTACACAATTAGAATAAAAGAATAGTAATTCGGCATTTCAGTAATTAGGAAATTAATTTTATCAAATGTAATCTACCAAAAAGAGTAAAAATGGATTTTTAATAAATGAAAAAAGGTAAAGCAATCAAAACGTTTTTAAAACATTACATATTTACTGTGTATAGTGTGTTAGTGGGTTTGGATCAACCAGGGATCCGATTCGTGTCACTGGATGGCATACTAAGTATTATTTCTCTAGATAATAAAATCCTTTTAAAATATGTTAAATGTTAGTGTAAATAATTTTATTCAAGAAATTATTATATCTATTGTTGTTTGATATAATTTCTGTTGAGTATTTCTAGATTGTCATATATCCAGTTTCCGTGTATCAGTATCTGTGCTATATAAAATTTAAAGATTTCATTCATTTCAATATTTTCTTGTTTTTTAAAAGAAATCCAATTTAATAAGTTTGTAAAATAATTATCAAAATAAAAGAATACATAATGTAACTTAATATATTGATAAATTACAATAAATCATGCAATCCTGAAATTCAAGATATCCAGTTTTTATTTAAACTACTTTATTTAGGTGAATATCAGAACAAAAGAAATATACAGTTATTATTATGTCATGCAAATAATAATAATCTGAAATTCAAGATATTTGTTTTTTGTGCAAATTGTTAATAATACAAATAATAATATAATAATAATTAATAATAATTCTGAAATTGTTTTTATTTAATTAATATTTATTTTGATGTAAATTACTTTATTTAGATGATAATATTAAACTAGAAAGTTTGTTAATAAAAGAAGAATATTTTTGAGGTGAAAAAGAAAGTATATACAATTTCAAACTTTTATAAAATTACTAGTACTTACCTTTATGATATATTTTTTTTAAATTAACTTCTAAAAATGTTAATTCCACTTTTACCTTTACCTCTATCACTATTCAGATGTCACAACATAATTATATTGTAACATCTTAGTTTAGATTATAATAGGTGAATTACAAAACTCAAGTTATTTGAGTAGTGGGTGGATCACAAAATCTAAGTTATTCAAGTAACAAGTCAATTGCAAAATTCAAGTTATTTGACTTGTGTATATGATATAACACAGGTCAAATACAAAAGATATATCATACTGAAAAAGAATTTTGATTTTAGTTGATTTAGAATATAGGATACAACAAAACAGTTAATTTTTTATTGATTTTTAGCTAAGCTATAATATAGAAATTCTGATTTTTAAATAGGAATCACCATTTAGTACAGTGATTCTTTTGTATTTGACTAATGTAACTTGGAGACAAGCTGGCTTTATTGTGAGTTTGATGGGTCAATTATAAAATTTAAATTATTTGACTTGGATATATATTATAACCTGTAGACAGGATATATATTTGTAGATTTGGCTATTTTCAAATTCAAGAACTTATGTATAATTTGTAAACCATAACATGTAGGCATAATATGAATTCATGATTTTTGATCACAATATCAAAATATATATTAATAATTGTATATCATAACCTGTGAACAGGATAAGTAAATAATAAGTGAACTTTTTAGAACAATTTTAGTATATTTTTGATTAAAGTTAATTAATTTTTATAGACATATAAGGATATATAAATCAATTTTTTTAATCAAAAATATATCAATTTAATCAAAATATATGCCTTCTTATTTGATTACTAAATTGCTTTCTGTTACAGAAGAGTATAACAACTTCAGATGCAAAGTGTAACAAAGCATAGTTATTGTATTTGGTTACTAATTAGCATTCTATTGCTATAAGCATGAACCTTTTAGTAAATGTGAAGCAGTTGTGGAGTGTAGTAAAACATAGTTATCTTTTAGTGTTCTATAAGTTTTTTATAATAAAAAAAAATAGTAAAATATTGAAAAACTTTTTAGGTATATCAATTTAACCAAAATATATACTCTCTTGTTTGATTAATAAATTACTTTCTGTTACAGATATTTTCAATTATTTTTTCAAATACTTAATATTGTAGATTTTTTAGATGGAATTGTGATAAAAATCTATATATCCTCAATTAATCTATATATCTTCAATTGTTTCGCAATTCCTCAATTGTTTTGCAATTCTTCAATTGTTCTGCAATTTCTCAATTGTTTTATAATTCCTCAATCATTTCGTAATTCTTGCAAGTTTGCATAACTTGATAATTAAATTTTTTTTTTAAAAAAAAAACTATACTTATCTTGTCCTTGCTTTTATCCTTCTTCTTCTCACCTTTCGCTAGTTTATGGAAATACCTGTGAAGATCGAAATCATCAAAATTATGTACAGTTAAAGGTGAAATTTTTTTCTTTTTTTTTTAAAAAAAAAATAATAATAAAACCTTATATTTATCTTTTCTTTGTCTTTACCTTTCTTTTTTTCAACTTTCACTAGTTCGTAGAAATACCTGTAGAAGTCAAAATTGTCAAAATCAACTTTACAAATATATAATTAAAGGTAAGTTTTTTTTCTTTTATTTTTTTTTAAAAAAAAATAAAACCTTATACTTATCTTGTTCTTGCTTTTACCTTTTTGCTCTCCAACTTTTACTGGTTCATGGAAACATCTATGGAAGTCGAAATCGTCAAAATTGACTTCATGGATATACAATTAAAGGTAAGTTTTTTTTCTTTTTTTTTTTTATTAAAAAAAATAAAATCTTATATTTACCTTGTCTTTTCTTTTACCCTTCTTCTCTTTACCTTTCACTGGTTTGTGGAAATACCTATAAAAATTAAAATTGTTAAAATTGACTTCGCGAATATACAATTAAAGGTTTTTTTCTTCTCTCCCTCTCTTCCCTTTCTCTCTTTCTCTCTTTACTCTCTCTTCCCTTTCTCTCTCTCTCTTTCCTTTCTCTTTCACTCTCTTCCCTTTCTCTTCCTATCTTTGTGTGGTACCCTTCTCCAGACTTGTGAAATAATTACAGACTTGCAGTATAATTATGAAATTGTAAATTGCAAAATAATTAAGGAATTGCAGAATAATTAATGAATTGCAGAATAATTACAGAATTGTAGAATAATTGAGGAATTGAAAAATAATTGAGGAATTGCAAAATAATTGAAGAATTACGAAATAATTGAAAAATTATAAAATAATTAATGAATTACAGGTAATTGTAAATTGCAGAATTGCAGTTTTTTATTATTAAAATCCTCAATAATTATGATACAGGTAGTAATACCATAATCTTCAATTCATAATTGTAGATACTATCTTTAATCATTTTATAAATTAGAAGAAAATGAAATATTAAGTAATATTACTTTATATTTTCTTTCACTAAATATAACTTCACATATTTAACCAATTGATCAAGACATTATTTATTCATTCAAAATATATATTGATTATTAAAATTTTGTATTTATATTAATTTTTCAAATAAATTAATTAATTATTTTTATTTATTAGACTTATTATCAAAAATTATTTTGTAAAGATAGAATTAATACATTTAATGTATATAATGATTTTGATACTGAAATTCTTTTTTTAAATATATTTAATGCAATAACTTAGGTTACAGAAGTGTGGAATAATGTAACTGATGATATTATTTATCAAAGTTAGGCAAGAACAGATATATTACCAAAAGAAAATTTAGATAAATTTGAAAACAAAATAGATAATAATACAAATGAAAATATAAAAAGATTATTACAATTATTAACTAATTAAATAGATAAATATACAAACAATATTATAGTTAAAGATTATATTAATATTGATTCTAGTTTAAAAACAACAGGAATTCCTAATGATAATGAAATTATTTCAAGTATTCTTGAAGTACCTGAAGTTGAAGAAGAAATTAATGATATAATTTTATCAATTTTACATAAAACAGTATTAGAAAGTATTGAAAATATATATAATTATTTACAACAATAACAAAATTTAAATATTAAATATTCATTTATAGTAGATTTAAAAATTTACAGTATCAAATTTATTTAAATCAAATTTCATTATCAAAACAATTAAGTTTAGATGAATTTTTTTAATTTTTTTTAATGTAATCATTTAATAAAAATAATATTCTTATGGTTTGATTACAATAAAATTAAATAAAATTTTAATTTTTAATAATATTATATCAATTTATATAACTTTTAATAAATTGATCAATTGACTTATTAATTATATCAGGAATTATATAAAGACATTCTAAAATGATTTGTTTTAAATGTTACAAATGTTATATTCTAAAACAATCCGTTCTACAACATAATAACTTTACGAATATCAATATTATCAAAATAAAACATATATCATTTTGTAGCCAAAAATAAGGTTTTTCTTTTTATCTTAGAAATACCTTAGTAGAAAATCATTTTACTCTTTATAAATTACGAGTAAACTAAAAAAATGTAAAAATCTTCACTTTACTCGTAATTTATAAAAAGTAGAATGATTTTTTACTAAGGTATTTCTAAGATAAAAAGAAAGGCCTTGTTCTTGACTACAAAATGATATGTATTTTATTCTGATAGCTTCGATAATCACAGAGTTATTCTAAATAAAACATTAGTAAAAAAATCGTGCATCAAAATTTTTTATATGATTTTTTACACACGTTTTTCTTTAATTTAGAATAACTCTGTGAATATTGAGGCTATCAGAATAAAAAACATATCGTTTTGTAACTAAGAACAAGGCCTTTCTCTCTATCTTAGAAATATCTTAGTAAAAATCATTCTTCTCTTTATAAATTATGAGTGAATTTAAAAAAAAAGTAAAAATTTCTGGAGATTTTCACATTTTTTTAGCTTCGTTCATGATTTATAAAGAATAGAATGATTTTCTACTAAGATATTTCTAAGATAGAAAGAAAGGCTTTGTTCTTGATTACAAAATAATATGTGTTTCATTTTAATAACATCGATATTCGTGAAGTTATTAGAACACTTTTATATAATTCCTAATATAATAAATCTTGATAACTTGGTCAGCTGACTTATCAAGAATTTTGATAATATAGTCATCTCGATAACTTAGTCACAAGAGTTCAGTTATTAGTGGATGACTTATCAAGTTTGCCTATGTATACAAATATATTTACATAAATTTAAATAAATTCAAAAAATTATTTGAATAAATTTATAAAATATGTGAATATATGTGAATATAATTACATAAATTCAAATAAATTCAAATAATTATCTGAATAAATTTGAATATATACAAATATATTTATTTTTTAATATGGATAAATGTGTGGGTAGTTAAATATATCTAAATATAATATAGTTCAAATATATCCAAATATTTTTGTCTCCAAAAATTTTTTAATATTATTACATGAGACTTATAATATTGAAATCTTAGAATATTTAAATATAAATAAAACTCATGAAAAAATCTCTTGAAATTATTTTTGGTCTAAATTAAATAAGTATATAAAAAGATATATCAATAGTTACAATTCTTGTCAATAAATGAAATTATCTAATCTAATACCTGTTGGACTTCTTCAACCCTTACAAATATCTACAAAATGTTAGAACCATATTACAATAGATCTTGTTACTCGATTATCAAAAATAAAAATAGGATATGATGTTATTATTACTTTTGTAAAAAAATTATTTAAAAAAGTATATTTTTATTTAACTTATATTGATTATACCTGCCACCCAAATTCAAAATCCAAATGCCGAAATCCCAAATGCCGAAATCCCAAATCCCAAATCCCAAATTATGATTAGTATTTTTTGCCGAAATCCCAAATCCCAAATCCCAAATACTAGTAATTTGGGATTTTGGCGTCCCAAATCCCAAATGATTTGGGATTTGGGCAACACGTATAATATTGATGCAACTACTATTAATATCACCAATATCTTTTTACAACTATTTTCAAAAATCATAGTCTTCCTAAAATGATTATTTTCAATTGTAATTCAAAATTCACCAGTAAATTTTAAAAATATTTATTTAAAAAGATTAAAACTCAAACTGTAATATCTACTACTTATCATCCTCAAACTAATGAGTAAAGCTTTCCATAGGCCAAGTCCGGTCAAGCCCAGTTAAGCTCAAAAAACTTGGACTTAGGTCGAGCCTAAGTTTAAAAATTGAACTCAAGCTGAGTCAAGCCTATATAATTTGAACTTGGCTTGACTCTTGAGTTTTCAAACCTTAATATGAATTCTCGAGCCTTAACATGGGTTCTTGAGCCTTAACATGGATTCACAAGTCTTAATATAGATTCTCAAGCCTTAATATAAGCTCTCAAGTCTTAATATAAATTTACCTTGATATAGTTTAAATATGAACTCATAAACCTTGATAAAAACTCTTAAATTTTAATATAAACTTTATAAGTTTTAATGTGAATTTACAAATTTTAATATATTTAATAAATAAAAAACTAAACAAAAATTATAAAATCAAAAGAATTAAATTTTTATTATTATTTTTGAAAATTAATAAAAATATATAAAATTTATATAATAAATATATTATATTTAATGTTATATAGAATATAATAATAAAAAAATCATCATATTTAATTTTTTGTACTTTTTTATATTTGAAAAAAAAAAATTAAAATTAATTTTCTAAATTTTCTATATTAATTTCTTCAAAATCATGAATTGTTTCTCCTTTTAAACTACATCTTCTTTGAACAACCAAATCTGTTCCTCCAGAAAAAATTCTTTCTACAAGTACATTAGTAGCAGGAATAGCTAAATAATCTTTAGTCATTTTACTAAGATAAGGAAATTATATTTTATAACTGAAATAATATAATATAAAATTAATAAAAAATAATATATTGCATAAATTTAATTAATAATTAATTTAATAAATATACTTTTCACTATGATAATACATCTGTTGTAAAAGATATAACTCCTTCCTTTAAAAATTTTTTTTAATTCATCATTTGATTCTATTTTTTATTTTTTGAAAACATGAGCAAGAAGTTCATCTGCTTTATTTGGTTTAACTATAATTTTATTGTTGTTTTTATGATAATTTTCTCAAATATTGGTTACAGTTCTTTTTGCAGCATTAATATAAAATTATTTTCATTCCTTATCATGATAATATTGTAGTTTTAATCTAGAATCTAGAACTTTAATGAATAGCAAAATATTAATAATAAGTAAATAATAAGTAATTAATAAAATTAAAAATGTAAATGTACAAATAAAATATATTTACCTATAGCAACTATATACACATTACCATCAGTAGTAGAATAATATGATTTAATTTTTTTTTCTGCAGATCTTATTACTCTTTTAATTATAAGATTTGAATTATTATCAATTTCTTCTTCCAATCTATTCAATAAATAATTATAGACAGGTACAGAAAAAGATAAAGTAGGATATTTTTGATCAGTAATATAATTAGAGGCTTATTTGAAAGGCTACATAGAAAATAAATAATATTAATATCTAAGTTATATATTAAAAAATATTTCAATAAATTAAATAAATTACATATCATTAATAATTTATGTATTTCTTTAATGGAATCTCATTTATCATCAGACACTGGTCAAAAATTGATAAAACATACACATATCAGGTACCCGATATGTGCATGGTGTGTCCCTAATATCGGGCATATATTGGGTACCCGATAAGTGTAGAAAATATTTTTTT
>CAJVPK010001300.1:0-12494 GCA_910592015.1 Diversispora eburnea
AAAATTATTTATTATAATAGAACGAAAAATAAATAACAGATATACTCCTTACATTAGTTCAGGCTTGAACGAAAGGTATGAAATTTTATTAAATTGATGAATTTAATTTATTTCATTATTTTAAATGAATTATATAATACAACAAGGAGTATACAAGATCATTTGGAAATGGCAGAGGATGTATGCAAGCATTACATTCCAAAACCTGCAGTGAGTTTTCATCTCTGGAACCGGCTTTCAAAAGCAGACTGGGTTGCTCTTCGAAAGAAGAATACTGGAATCAAATTTAGGGATGGGTTTATTAAGCATGCACGATATCCTTCATCTTATAAACCCTGTTATAATAACCTATATTAACAATATGCAATTGAACGATTAGAAAGAGATGACCAAAGATATGAAAAAGTGTATGTTTATTATTATTAATAATATTATTATTGTTATTATTATTGAAATATTTATTTGAAAATTTTTTAAATTTATTTATTTATTAGTGAATGGGAGGCTATAGGAGCCAAACGATCTGTATTCTCCAACCCTAAATTGAATTCCAGTGAACATTTAGAAAATTGCAGAACTCGCTTGAATTTTGGAAACTCAAGAAACATAACCACTCCAAACTGAAGAAGTAGAGACATGAATTTGCAGTATCAAGTTTTTTTATATATTTGATTTATTATAAAATTATAAAATCAAGATCAATATCACTAACCTTACTGACATAAATTTATTTTAAAAAGATATTAATTATCTACTAACATGTTCATATTTTTCAGTAAAAGATTGATAGTACCAGCTAGGTAAATTTCCATTATGTTCACTTCATGAGAATTTACTAATTCTCTTTCACAATTTCTATTTTATAGGATTTTAACAACCAACGATATATGAAATTAAATATTATGAGGCAAATGATGAATTATTTATGATGTATAATGATCTTTATTGAGATCTTTATTCTGATGCTTCAAACTTTTTTGAAATTATAAAAGCAATTAAATTTGACAATTTTTTGAATTTTTTCAAATCTATCTAAGGTTGATAAAAAACTAATTCTTCCTCGAAGAATTAAATGAAATTCATTTTACATTTTATTATTTTATAATTAAAATCATAATTTATTATGTTACGAACAATCAAAAATTTCAATTAGTTATAATATTTATAACTAGGAGAAAATAAAAATTGACTCAATAGATATTTTATTTACAATCTGAGTTCATATAATATAAGTGTAAGAGATACAATGTCTTCATATTAACCCTTTTGATATATGGAAAACCAATTATTGTTCATCAGAGGACTCCATTGTTATGTAATATTTATTCTTTTCATTTTTTTTGTTTTTTCAGATTTATAAAGCTGGAAGATGCTGGTTCTTCATCCTTTCAACCTTTATTTGTAAATTAAATGCCTTTCATTGGGGCAGTCTTAAGATATATGATTATAAATATCTTTGTGATAACAACTTTACCTCCAGCATCATATATTTTTTATTTAAAAATTATAAGATGGTGGGTTAACTAAAAGAAAAATATATTTGGGTCCATTATTTTCAAGCAGCTGTGGCGTGGTTTATACAATTATTGC
Organism: Diversispora eburnea; assembly: GCA_910592015.1. Lineage (NCBI taxonomy): Eukaryota > Fungi > Glomeromycota > Glomeromycetes > Diversisporales > Diversisporaceae > Diversispora > Diversispora eburnea. The sequence continues at coordinate 1,591 of CAJVPK010001300.1, forward strand.
TTTTCGAAAACCGTATTAGTGTCTTTTGAGTTCATTTTTTTGTATATTAATGACTTATATTACATTAATTGATGTAAAAGCATTGAAAAAGGTTGAAGACATGTTTAAATAAATAAAATGAACTATTTAAGATTATTAAATGGTTTAATTTCATTATAATGACACATAGATACAGGCCAATCATATGATAGTTTATAAATTTTTTTTCAAATATATACATACATACTATATTATAATTATATTGCAAATAATGTACATATAAGATTATATTGATCGTATATATGTACAATATTATATATTTATCATGCCATGCTATTTAATATGTAATTAATGAATAATTAATTATTCATTATGAATAATCAATGTACATTTATTGCTCAATAACGAATGGAATGACAATTAATGTGCAATTGGTGAATAATTAATAATATCAAACAAGCTATCCGGATAAATTTACAACTTCCATGACTGAATCAATTTCCTTTAGATTTCTCAGTCACAGCCTTATTATACCAAGACTAGTATCGTAGATTTTGATGTATTGTATAATCATTACATTAGTAATTAATTTTGAGTTTGTCATCGCATTTAACAGATGGTTCTTTGAATATTTAAATTTATATCCCTTTCTACTCCTTGATACATTTTATTCCGAAATTTAAACGTGTAGACCATTACAAACATATGAATCATTGATAATTTTATAAACAAAGATATTAACTATTACGGTACTTTTATTAATTTAATTCAAAAAAATAAACAGGTAGCTAATTTAATATATGAATTATAATATTATTTGCATTATTATCAAAGATATTATTTATTATATTTTGCAAAGTTTATTAAATGTGGAGGAGAAGATGCAAAACATGCTATGTATCTTAGAAATTAACACCTGAAGGTGGATCTTGTGATTCAAATCAAATGATACGGAAATCTTTATGTCATGTTGTAGTCACATGTTCAGTTAATGATTACGCAACATCAATCTAGCAAATTACTCGATCTACATCTTCTCATAATCTCGTCTCGTACTATCATACTCCTTGTATCAATCTTATTTTCCCTATATTAAACCTATTTCACTCAAAATCTTAAAATATTTCTTGGAAAAAAGAATTTAACTGTAAGTAAATTAAAGTTCACTTTAATAAGTCTTTATATTTGTAGTAATCTATCTAAGTATATTTATGAATTTTTTTTGCATTGATACTTTTTTTTTGACTTTTTGTGGTTTCCTAACTCTCTTTGACACTCTTTAATGCATTTTTACACATCAATCCAACTTTATCTTATTATGTACATATTTTTTTGTTTCTTAGAATAATGATGTACCTGAAGAACAACCCAAAAGAAGTTGGATTCATGGTTTAAAGAAAAAAATGATCTCAAAAATTCATCCTCAAGTTCAACAACAACCATTATCAACATCGTCATCACCAACTTCAATACCTGAATCACCAATGAGAAAAATATTGCATCATTATGCAACCAAATTTAAGATCAACTGTGCCAGATATTATAGGAACGAGAGACTGGTTGTAAAATATTGCACCGAATATCTTGATAAATTTCCTTCAAGTTATTCGACTTTGTGCATAAGAGCCGAAACTTTTGGTGAATTAAAAAGATATGAAGAAGCTCTTAATGATTTAAATCATGCGATTATGATTAAGCATCATAAGCCAACTGCATGGTGTTTACGTGGAATTATAAAAGGCTTAAATAAATCTTATATGGAAGCAGTAGAAGATTTAAATCATGCATTATATAGAGTAAAAATGATTTCCTAGCCTTAAAGTGGAGAGCTTTTTGTTATTATGAAATGCATCTGTACAATCACGCTCTTTGGGATCTTAATTTAATTTTTAATAGTGGTTGTGCAGATGCATTTACTCATTTAAGCCGAGCAGACATCAACAGAATATTAAAAAAGTTCATGGAAGCAACTGAGGATATTAAAAAAGCATTTGATTTCGAAAATATCAATAAAGCTCTTGCATATGGAATTCGTGGAGAACTTAATTTGGATCGTGAAGAATTCCAAGATGCCATCAATGATTTGAATAAGGTATGTTACAACATTCACTTATATTTGATTAAAATGTTTTTATTAATAAATATTTTATAATAAATATTTTACAGGCATTGAAATTACAACCTAACAATGCAAAGGCTCTTAAAAATCGCTGTGAATGCCATAAAGTATTAATGGATCCAGAGAACGCACTCAAAGATCTGGATGAACTATGCAATCTAGAACCTGAAAACGAATACCAATTTGAATTAAGAGGTGCAATCTTACTAGATATGCAAAAATGGAACGATTCGCTAATAAATCTTAATCAAGCGATCAAATCACAGCCCAATAATGTTGCAACAATTAGTAATAGGGCCAAATTATATTGTAAATTTCGTCAATATGGTTTGGCGCTAAAGGATACTCATGAAGGAACGATAATCGATCCAAGAAATCTGGTTATCCGACAACAAACAATGGACCTCTATCGTCGAAATCACCAATACGGTGCGGCACTTGGTGAAGCTGAAGTCGCATTAAGTATAGATCCCAAAAATATAAACACATTATTAATAAGGGCCGATATATATTTCTTGATGAGAAAATATGATACCTCACTTATGGACTTAAATGAGGCAATTAGAATTGCACCTAGAAATTCTTTTGTCTTGATTGCACAAAGTGAATTATTTTGCAAGAAAAAATATTACATAGGTGCTTTAAATTATGTGCAATGTGCTCTTAGAATAAAATCAGCGAATCATTATGCCTTGGAAGTCCGTGGGAATATCTATAGAAAGCAACGTGAATACGAGAAAGCACTCGTTGATTTTAATAAATCATTAGAATTATGTCCTTCAGATATGATTCTTGAACATAATCAAAATCAAGGGGATGATATAATTGAAGGAAGCAACGATGGAGGTGGCAAAGATGGCATAAATGAAGATGATAAAGATGGCGGTGGTGGTAAAGTTGGCATTAATGAAAGTGGTAAAGATGGAGTTTGTAGAAACAATGTTGGGTACGATAAAGGATTTGCAGTCACTCAACAAATTATGGGGAAAGAAACTTTTCTAGTATTTATTATCGACGAGGTGATACATATTGTAAATTAGGCATGTATGAATTAGCACTTGAAGATTTTAATCGTGCATTAGAATTAGCAAATGGATATTTTCCTATCCACAAGAAACGAGCATATGTGCTAAGCAAATTAGAAAGATTAGATGATACCCCGATTATGACAAATGATATATAAGAATTTAATTTAGTTTAGTTATATCGGCACTTTCTTTTTTTCTATGTATTTTTTTTTTGTTTGTCATTCATTTATCAAATAAAATTTATAAAATTTGCTATTGTACTAAGAAATTTAACATAGTTTGATTAATCAATTTTCTAGATTCAAACATTAAATTTGATTATTATATTGATATTCTTATATTTGTTACTTTGCTAATTAATTAATACATTATTAATAGAATTGTTAATTTATTGACATTTTTATATTAATTTTTTTGTTGGCTGTTCAATATTTATTGATTGGTAACTATTAATAAATTTAATTATTGTAGTGGAGAGAGATAAAGTGATAAAACTTATTAACCAATAAAATTTGCAAAATCCTGATCTCATGTGATGCGACACTTAATCAATTAACCAATAAAATCATATTTCAATATCATGTGAAACTTTAATTCCCCTTAAAAATAACAACAAACAAGCTCTGGACATGTACCAGATCCTGATTGCCCAGTAAATTAATTTTTACAAAAATATAAAAAGAATAAAGTTTTTGTGAGATTTAATAAATTTAACAAATTACATATTCATAATGTAATAATAATTCATTATAAAAGAAAAAAGAAAATTAATTTTTTATGGCAATCATGCATGATTCATCAAAAACACGATTAGACCTAATTTTTGATAATAATTCTTATTGGTTAAACAAATAAATTGTTGAATAATAAAGTTTAATTATAAATAAATTTGATGATAATAATAATAATTGTCAATTGATGCAATAATGATATGATAATAATTATTCTATTTTGTTTTTAGTATACTTTAAAGTTGATCTGTTTCACAAATTTTTCAGAATCTAGTAATTATATTTTTAATTCTAATTGGGCAAATTGAAAAAATTCTAGAATAGTAATTAATATATTCTTTATGTTTAATTCATTTAGATTGAACCTTCATACTTTCAAGAAACTGTAAGTGACTTTTATCCAAAATCTACTTTATAAATTAACAAATATTTTTTGATATACAAACTTAAATAAATAGCAATTGATTTTTTAAAAACAAAACAATAAATTTATTTATTTTAGTTAGTTGGATTTTTACGTGGTTGAAATTAGACAAATTCTTATTTGATTTCTTGTAATGAATGTAAAAGTTTTTTTTTTTGTTTAATGAATGATATTAAAATTTGATAATATTTCTGCAGTCACATCCATATAGAATAAATTTTAAATTTTATTCATTGTTGACCTGATACCATTATTTTTTATCTCATTCATTGATAAAAATAAATTTAAGAAAAATTTTGTGATGGGATTAAAAGACTTAAATGTAAAAATATTAAAAATATGTTAAATAAAATAACAAGACAAATCTTTTTTATTAACAACAAAAGAAAATTAATGCAAGCATAATGTACACTATCCTGAGAAGTGGCAGCAAGCATGCAGTAATCTATAAATAGCAAGCCAATCATTAAAAACAATACTTTCAGCTAATATTATTAGAATAAGAGCTAATATATTACAATAATTTTTTTTAGAAAATGATTGACTTTAACTGAAGCCTTTTATGAAAAAAATTTATGGATTGGGTAAGGGTTTTTTATTTTGATATTAGACCCTAAAACTATGCAAATATGATTTAAAACCCTGAGAAGTACTGGTCGAAATTATAAAAACAAAGATGGAATTGATTATTTATGTGATAAAAGAAAACTAAATTACTGTAATATTTGCAATTTCAAACTACTGTAAATCTTTTGCAAAACAATATTATAGAGTTTTGGTGACTTGTATTATTGGTTGTTATGCTTTTAAACAAAACAAATCTTGAAAATATTTTGTTTTTATCCCATCTATCAATTTATGGTTGTTTATGAGCATTTCATATTTAAGACATGAAAGGCTTCACCATTAACTTCTTTGAGCTGTTAAGGTGTTTATGTGATTATCAATGTTGTTTAAACTGTTGGAAGATCAGATGAAGGAACAACAGAGGAATTTGCTGACATAGCTTTTGCAATTAAAAAAATAAAAATAGTAGCACAAATAATAATTTGTTGATCTGATTTTTATTATTTAGGAAATCAGAGTAGAAAAATCCACTTCTAAATAAATAAAGATGAAAAAAAGACATCAGTCATTTTCTTTTATTTTCAATTTATAAATGACGAGACAAGGTTGATGGCAGGCTGTCTATTTCTTCATTATAGATAAGATCAAATGACTTTGGTAAAGAGTATAGTAATGCTTTTGATTTAATTTGAACTAGCCATTTCTTTAGAGTTTACTTTATTTTTTATGATTAATTGTGAGATTCTTGATAATTATATGTCACAAGAATTTGTGTATCTAATCTTATATGAAATATAATATGAGCTATAATATCAATTGATTCTCGATTTTTTTTGATTAAATACTATAATCTTTTTAAATATATATTTAAACTCTACATTATATATCTGATAAAACTTTATGAAATCAATTTAGGCATGGTGAAGATTAATGATAAATAGTTAAAATCAATTCCTAGATGAATGTTCCTAAAAGTATGACTGAAACCAATCTTAATAATGAAGCATTTATCAGGATGCATCAAATTCAAGTATATCTCTTTTTCTTTTATAAATTATTAGTGTTTATATTAAATTATCTATCATACCATCTTTGGCAATATAATTTACATAATCCCTCTTATGTCAAAGCCTTTACTATAAAAAGTTATTGTCTTTTTTTGTTACAAGACATAAATATTGGGAAAGATTTTTTATTATACTATATGTTCATTTTGAAGAATTGCTATTTCAATTTTCAGTAATTATAATTAGTATGAGTACATATTTCATTACATGATACATTGAGAGCATTAAAATTAATATTTTGATAGAGTAGATGAGAATTTGTTTGATTTTGAAAGGTTTATCTATAAAAGTATCACTAGAGGGCTTAATGTCTCATAACTAAGACAAAATAAAAACTTGTGCTTATGTTTCCATTTAAACTATCTATAAAAATTTAATAAGTAAAAATAATTGATAATTGCATTGAAATATAATAGATGATTTAATTATTTATAAATTTGAAATTTTTTTTTGTTAAAATGTCAAAATATTCATATTAATATGATTATATCCATTACTATTGAGACAATTTATCAATTAGATAAATAATAATTTAAAATACACAGGTCAAATACAAAATATATGCCATACTGAAAAAGAATTCTGATTTTAGCTGATTTATAATATAGGATGCAATAGGATAGCTAATATATAGTATAGGAATTACCATTTGGTACAGTGATTCTTTTGTGATAGATAGAATTAGATTTCATGAAGTTGTGATATTATATGATTTATAACTATCATATTGATTGCTAAGTTGTTATTTGAAGAATTCCATAATTCAAAGGATCACATTTTTGTGCAACCATAATTAATATTACATGTTACATTTCAAAAGTTTCTCTAATTTATAAATTTTATATCTATCACTTCACCTTTATTTATACTTATAGATATTGATAATAATAAATATAAGATTTTAAGTATTTTTTACTTGTTACAAATTTGTTTTGATCATTTTAAGTTCATTTTTTGTAATGAATTAAGGATTAAAAGAATCCTTTTTTTTATGAATCATTTGTTTTATTAATTTTTTTATGTTGTCCTTTAAATGCATACCTTCTTTCCTCAGAATTGGCCTTCTTAATAAGATCATAAAGATATTAGTTTCATATAAGCATTATATTATTATTTTTCTATCATTACAGTATTTTTATTTTAATGTAATTTTAAAGTAAGGTAAAAATGATCATTCAATGAACTATATTAATAATAATATCATATTCATAATAATATTATACAAAAATGTAAAATGATAGAATTTTGGGAACTAATAATACAATATTTCAGAATTTTTCAAATAAATTTCAGGCAACTTAATTTTTGCTTTCAATCAGCAAATAACCCAGTTATCGTTATATGAGACAGAACTCCATGCCAGCATCTTTCATTGCATTGTCATATAGAAAATATGTTCATTTTACTTATCCTTTATGGATTTCTCTTTAACCTAGTTCTAAAAGCATTGATTCATTGTTTTCTTGTGAAAAAAATTTCATCTTATCTTAAAATCTTGTTTGTTTTATTGAACATGTAAATAAAAAGACTATGAAAAATTATCAGATGAATTGGATAAATTTCTCAAAATATTCTTTAAAATGGTTCCAAATATATTTATAGTACTTCTTCAAGTGAAAGCAAAGCATTACTTAGATAATATAAATGCAATTTTATAGTTTGGCTTGACTATTTTCAATTAAGAAATTATTCATTAAATAGCTCTATTAATTAATTTTGTGAATTTTATCAAATAACACATTTTCAACAAAAATATAATTCTCTTTTAATTGTAAATTTTCATAAATTTATGAAAGATTGACTTCGGATAGAAAAATAATTGCAATCAACTAGTAGAACAAATAGATTATGGAATAAAGAAGATAGTTATATGTGCTAAATATTGGTGATCTCAGGTTATTACTTTTTATTTATATGCTTTAAGATTCAATTTAAATAATTTTTTTTAAAAGTAATTACTATATGATCAATTCATAAAATAACAAAATCCAGATCAATAAATTTCTGTTTTTATCTCATAAAAGACAAAATATATATAAGTTATATTGAAATGACCTAGAAATCTACATGTTCTATATTTTTATCTCATGTACTTCTTGATAGATATAATATACAGGTGATGCTTTTTTCATCTTGTGACATAATATACCTTAATGACTAAATTTTATATACTATATATGAGAACTCATTTTTTTAGCTATATAAATTATTTTTATTATTACAGTAATAAACAAGAAATGAAAATATTTTAAGTTTTATTAGTTAATATTTATATTAATTTATATAAGTTTCCCAGCATTAGCTTTGAATAAAAGTTATTTTTTAAGAAATTATTGCATAATATTATTATATAAAAGATCTATATATGCAAATTATTATTTGATGTCTTTTTCAAATTTATACTTTTCTTTTAGAAACAAATAAAACATTATACCATTGGAATTGCACACATATTAGTGTGTTATGATAGCAGAAGCTTTATGCTAGCTTGAAGAACTGATTTTGAAAGCATTCCATCACCCTCAGCAAATAATGCTTTAATTAGATCTTGGTGCATAAAATTACTGAAATCAACAATATTTCTAATTTAATTTGATTCAATCAATTCCTGTATGGCACTAGAAGTAATCTTTTCAATGAGATTAATATTTCATTTATAAAGAAGATAATAAGATTTATTATTTATTTTGAGATTTAAAATCGTGCATGGTTTCTTTTTATAATTTATAAATAAATTCTTATCAGAAATAGAAGATACATAATCTTCAGAGTAGAGGACACAACATTCTAGAATTGAGATGATAATAAAAAATTTTTATCTATTGCTAATATCATTATCATGGCTCTTCTGAACAATTTATTTTACACTGTGATATATTTATTGTCAGAAATTAACAGTTTTTCAATAATACAATGTAAATTTCAGTGATAAATAAAGTATTAAGTTTTGTTAAATTACTTTTGCTTATTTTTTTATGGATATTAATTAATGCCCATTTGGTTCCTTAATGAATGTAACCATTAAATTTAGAAATTAATATTTAATGAAAATATCTTCCAAATATTATTTCAAAGAATTATGATTGGAATTAAAGTGTAAATAACTCTGAAAAACTATACCTCTATGTTTTATAAAACTTTTAAGAATATGAAGAATTTGCAAAAGTTTTTCTTCATATAAAATAAAACAATAATAAAATAGTAATTATAATTATTTTGCAATTATAGGACTATAAATGTTTAATGTTTCTGCTTGTACTATGTTAAGTTGTTAAGTTTACTGTTATTGTTAGTTCACAAAATTACAGTTTCATTTTATTTCATTTTTCAACTATGCTTATGTGATCTTAATCATAATCATTTTATTACCTAAATTCTATAAATAGTCATTCAACATCTAATTTAAACTTTATTCATAATTAAAATCTCAATTTTATATAATAATTCTCCAAGAACCATCAATCATCCTGTTTATAGTACTATTCTTAAATAATTAATATACTAAGTAAAATAAAGAATTTCAATTAAAATTTGTTCTTATTTACATTTAATTCATTGTATTATATATAAAAAAAATAATTTATTGAGATAATAGTCTTGATACTCTTATTTTTTTAAAACTACATAACCTATTTTTTTATATTTTTTCTGTTTATTTATTTTAATTAATTTTGGTTTATTATTTTTAATTAATTTTGGTTTATTATTTTTATTAGATCAAGCAACTAAAAAGAATAGAAATTTTCAAAAATATAAAATGAGGATATTATTTAAATAGTTGGAATCACATGATTATGTAACATATTTCTTGAGTCATGCATAATTGAGGAAATAATTGCATTATACCAAACAGTGTAGTTTTTTGCTGTGTGTTTAATTGGCAAAACGTGTCTAGTTCAGTTCTTATCTTTAAAAAATCAAACTTATTTTTTTTCCAATTTAATTTTATATAATTTAACAAGATGTCTAGATTAGAGGCTTTTTGTGCTCATTATATTCAGCTTAAATTCTATTTCTTTGAACATCCTTCTTTTGAAAGATTATGTTTAAAGAAATCTTCAGTACTTATTAAAAGCAAAGCAATCTTTATATTTGTCAAAATATTAAAGAACAAATCAACAACCAAATGGAAGATCAATTTATATACAATTTGTAATGACTTCTTGATATGTACCAATTTAATTTATCGAAAGCTAATTTCAACTTTCCATATCTATACTGAATATTTAAAAAAAAAATTCAGTTAAGTTTTGATAATTTAATGAATATTAAATTTATTTTTGAATCAAAAGATTATGAAAAACAATCATTTAAATAGAATATTTCATATATTTGATACAAAATTTTTATATTAAAAATTCTGAATATAAAATTATTATTAATGTGGAAAAATACTGCACTTGAATAAATAATTTATTTAGAGTCAATACAGTTAAATAAAACTTTGATCAATTAATAATTATCTTTTGAATACAAGCAAATAAATTGAATTTATACAAGAAAATTTTTGTAAAAATCATTTTAATGTTTTTATAATCATCAGTATCATCATAAAAACAAATAAATAATTGATAAAATTAATCATGAAATGAAAATGAAAAGAATAAAGAATATAAACTTACAAGAAAAAGATTATGTTTTTTCTTTAAGTTCTTTTCTAAATTTGGTTTTCAAAAATTAAGAAGCATGTGTTTTTTAATTAGTTGCTTTATCATTTGTTGTTTGATTTTTTAAAATGCACCTGCCTCTAATGACTTAAAATTTCATCATTATCTTTCAAATCATAATTGATATATTTTTCTTACCCTTTATCAATATAACTTGAGAATTCTAAACACACATAATTATTCTTGTAATTAATTTAGGAATAATCCATTATAAGCAGACTTTCATGTAGAACATCAGAATATGAACAAAATCCAGTAACTATTTCAAAAGCAATAATTGCAAATGAATAGACATCAGCAGCCTTGTATATTAATCCCTACC
>CAJVPK010001301.1:0-12493 GCA_910592015.1 Diversispora eburnea
ATAAATAATATAATTAATAATATATAATATGTATAACATTTTTTATTTTATATTTTTTATTAATAAATAATATATTTTATTTATATTTTATAATAATAAACAAAAATGTGATTATTGATAATAAGAAAAGTAAAATATATAAATAAAAATTACCAATAAGTATTTAATAGTAATAAAAAGTATCTGATATTGAGGAATATATAGTGGTTGATATATATCTAAATACTATATCAATATATTGAAGATATGTATTTGATAAAAAATAAATGAAATCAAATATTCAATAAATAAAGATGGTACCTGTAATTATGAATTAAGGATTTTGATATTTTTGCCTTATATCTTAATTATTAAAAATTTTAGAAGTTAAAAATTTGTAATTCTGTAATTTGAAATTATCCTTAAGTTCATAATTATTTTGTAAGTTCATAATTATTCTGTAAGTCCGTAACTATTCTGTAAGTCCGTAACTATTCCATAAGTCCGTAACTATTCTGTAAGTCTATAATTATTCTATAAGTCCATAATTATTTTAACTGTTAATAATAGATCATTAATCATGATTATCAAAATTGTGATTAATCTTATTTTTAAAATAATATTTAAAATATATATTTATAAATCTATTTATTTTGAAGTATAAGCGAACCAGTAATAAATTATTTAAATAGTAACAGAACTTGGTCAACATGTAGAAGAGAAGAAAGAGATTATATAAAGATAAAGGAAAAAGGAAAGAAGGTGAAAAGTTAAACTAGCTAAAATGAAACTGTCAATTTGAAATTGTTGAAATTACAGTTACAAAGATCATAGATACTAAAGAGAAAGAGGAAGGGAAAAAAAAGAATGTTAGAAGAAGAAGGAAGGAAGAAAGAAAAGAAGAGAAAAAAGAAATGAAGAATAAGGGAATAAGAATAAAAAAAGAATGGAAAAAAAGAAAAGTAAAATTGTTGAAATTACTAAAATTACAGTTGTAGAAGGTTACAGATATTTAAGAGAAGGAAAAAAAAGAGAAAATGAAGAAAGGAAAAAGGAGAGTATTAAAAGAAGAAGAAAAAAAAGAGAAAGGAAGAGAAGAAAATAATGAAGAATGAGAAAAGAAGAATAAAAAATAAATGGAAAAAAAGAAAAGTGAAATTATTAAAATTGTTGAAATTATAGTAATAGAAGGTGAGAAAAAGAAAGGTAAAGACAAGAGACAAGGTAAGTATAAGTTTTATTTATTTTTTTTTTTTAAAAAAAAATTCACCTTCTCACCTTTAACCATATATTTGTGAAGTTAATTTTGACAATTTCAATTTTCATGAAATAGCACATGAACCAGTGTAAGGTGAAAAAAAGAAAGGTAAAGACAAGAGAAAAGTAAGTATAAAGTTTTATTTAATTTTTTTTTTAAAGAAAAAACAAAAAAAAATCTTTAACTATATAAGTTTTTTTAAAAATAATTTTTTTTTTAAAAAAAACTAATTATCAAGTTATATAGTTTAGGATAAATTAAGAGCTTACAAATCAATTAAGGACTTATAGATCAATTAAAGACTTACAGATCAATTAAGAACTTACAAATCAATTAAGGATTTACAGATTAATTAAGGACTTATAGATTTTTATTTTAATTCTACTTGAAAAATCTGTAATATTAAGGATTTAAAAAAATAATTAAGGATACTATTTTTACTGATAAGTATATGATAAATTTGAAAAAAATATCAAAAAATTAGAGTTCAATATGTATTTGATATCTGTCTAATATGTGTTCAATATATGTTCAAACTATACATATTCCCAAAATTGATTTTGAAAACAAGTATAGTCTGAACTTCGATATGCTCATTCCACCTATTAGGTATTTAATATATTACAATTTATAGAAAATCAAATACTTATTGCATATCTATTAGATATCCAATATATCAAAAAATTTAATTAGATATAAATTTACGGAAATATCACATGACCTATAAAAATTTATACCTAATTAAATTTCTTGATGTAGGTATACGATAGGTATTTATTTTTCACAATTTGACCAGTGTATTGTAATCTTCAGTCCCAACAGGATAAGTACCTACCACCTACATAACAGTCAAATTTGACTCTTCTTTGTCAGTTAAATGAACTTGATTAATTTTAACGATAGTATCAACACAACATGGCATTGTGTAAATCATGAAAAATAAAATTAAAAAAACTTAATTTTTATAAACAAATTACCATTTATTTATACACATGTATATATTACAACACTATATAAATATATTGTATCATAATATTACAATTTCAAATTGTTCCAATTCAAAATTATCAATAAATTACAAATGAATTACATAAAAGTAATAACTTACATTAACAATAACCTAATTTCTATCAATTATCAATTATAATAAAGATTTTTCAAACTGGTTACCCAAAAAAAAGTGATACGAATGATTGCTAAAGAAAACAAACGTATGTTTTTATAACTAACAAAAATAATATTATGTTGTAACATAATATACATCCATAGTAATAAGTAATAAAATAAATTACTTGTATCGTACAAATCAAAAGTATCTGAACAAATAATATACAAGCTAAGATCATACTGGTTTTACACAGTATCACATGTTGCATAGCTAACCTAATTTAATTATTTAATATATTTAAATATAATTAAAATTGTGACAATAATCATAAATCATGATTGTGAAGATAATAATTGTAAAATTGTAACAATAAAATAATAAAATAATCAAATTATTATTGAAACTATAATATTTATATTGATTATTTAATTATTTTATAATTACAAAACTATAATCATAAAAATACATATGATCACAAAAATACATTATATGATCTTAAAATTATAATTATTAATTGTAAAATTATTTAAAAAACATCTAATTATTAAACTATATATTAATTAGTTTAATTATTATTTTGATCACAAAATTATAATCACAAACCATTACATAATATTTATAATTTATAAAAAAATGTTTTTTATTTTCTATATATTTTATTTACATTCTCTATCTATTTATCTATATTATTACATTGTCTTGAAATTATAAATTTTGAAAAATGAATTCACTTGAATTTGTAATATTATGTGTATCCAATTTAATTCTTTTTTTCTATCTAATGATAATTTGAATAGGTCTTAGCTTGCATATTCTTTTTTTTGCATGTAATAATCTTTTATCTTGAAGAGAATCAGATTCTTGAAGAAGATTTGGTTCGATTAATTCTTGAAGAGGATCTAAATTATCTGGATTTGGCAAAGGTTGATAAAATAAAACAAATGTTTTTTGATATTGTAGAAAATATTTTATTCCCCACTTTTTGTCTTTCAATGTATGTGCCAAGGTAAAATATGAATTAGCACTTCTAAATATACACTTGTATGTTCTGGATTTAGGAAAATAATTATATTTATATCCCTTCAAAACCTCAAAAAATTGACTTTCAGTACAACTAAATGTAATATTGACATTTCCCACATGTCTTGAATGTTGTTTTAATTTTTCCTTAATATGATAAACTAAAGCTTGATGTGTTTCTTCTATTGCTCTTTCAGATAAATTATACATCGTTGGTTTAATAGTATTAATTTTTTGAATTGTTTTTTTGTATTTAACTAATGCTGAAAACCTTTTATAGATCTTTCTACACATTTTACATTCTAATTGATCACTATGGGCAAAGTTAAAGTGGAAGAAATAGAATCAGTCATTATAAAATATATCTTTTTTAATACAAAAAGTAAATATAAAATATATTATCAAGTGTACTATGTATATTTATTTATTTTTTTTTAATATAAAAAAGAGAATAAATATACTTTTGTAAAAATGAATTTAAATCACTCACTCAATTAACTTTCACTGGTCAAAATAAGGCCTTTTAGCAATCACAAAATTCGGTCAAAATTCAGTAATCTTCTAATAAATTTTGGCCACAATTTGATAATTATTGAAAATTGGTAAAATTTAGAATTTCTGAATTGTTGCTGAAATTTAAAAATCTACATTATTTTTCTATCAATTCAAATATTTCAAATTTCGATCCTTCCAATTGTGTTCTGAAATATTCATTTAGGCAATATGCCGTTTCGGTCACTTTTCATCACTAATTCTGCTACTTCTGCAATTATCAAAAATTGGCAAAATTTAGAATTTCTGAATTGTTGCCAAAATTTAAAAATCAACTTACTAGTCAAAAATGAGGCATTTCGAATCTCAAAATTCAGTCAATATTCAAAAAATTTGATCAAGATTAGGACAAGATTCAGTCATTATCAAAGATATTGAAATATCAATCGAATACAATTTTCCATTAATTAGAATCGTCAATTTTTTAAATACTTATTTCTTGTCGAAATATCTATTTCGCAAGTATTCCATTTCAACTTTCAATAACTTTCTCCTTAAATTTGACAGTTCAAATTTATATTGAAATGTATTTTGGGAATGTACAAATTTGACTTAAATTCAAACTTTTATATTTATTATAATAAAAATTTTTGATTAAAATAATACAAATTGTGATTAGGTTTTCTGTTCCAATTCTCTCATAAACATATTACTACTTGGGCCAAGCTATAATCCTTAGTTTACAATGTTGAACTTTTTGTTTAATATAATGAGTTATGCAGATATTTCTAATTTTATATTTTACTTTTTGCTAAGTATTGGATAATTAAACTAACTAATGAAAAATAACAAGGGCCTTGTAACTGTTCACACTTGAAAATTAATATAATTTGTCTAAAAATTTACAAGATAAAATATACCCTTTTTTCTGGTTGGGTAAAGCAATAGATGTTTACAACAGGAAGAAATTCAATCCAAATTATTGATAACAGAAAATATCTTTAAGATAATAATAGAGAAGCTGTGAAATTTCTAGTAAAAGACTATTTTTGTTTTTTAAAGATTTTAGAAACACTTCTGTTTCAAGTTTTCTGAATTTTTTTCGAGTGATATATCAAAGTTTCATTTTTAATAAAACTGTCTACATTTTTATTTTATTAATGAATTTATTATCTTTCAAGAAAATAAATATATTCCAATAATAAGAAAAAATTCAGATTTCTAATAAAAAAAAAACAATAATTTATCAAATTCATAACAAAATTCATTTTAACCATTTTGAACTATAATTTAAATAATTTATTTTTTATCAGATTTCAGATCAGTTTTGATTCTAGGAGTAAAATCATAATTCCAACCATTTAAAGGTGGAGTGACGGTAGGAATTTTTAATTGTCGAGGAAATAATGCAATTTTATTTCCTAGTTGAGCTTGACCAAATAATCTACCTGGTAACTTTTCAAGTTCTATATTTGCATTATTTAACATTCTATATTTAGCTGCCATTTCATCATCTTGTTGTTCTTTTCGATTTCTAACAAATAATTTCCATGCTCGTTCAATAGTTTTATGCCTTTCCAAATCTTCTTCGGTCATTTTTGGAATTTCTGGGTGAGGAGTTTCATATAGAATTCTTTTTATAATTGAATATCGAGTATCAGTAATATTACTAGCTTGATATCCAGGCATTCCTGGGGGGGGGACCAGAAGGTTTTTTATTACTTGCTCGTGCCAAAATAGTTCGAAATGCATTAGTTGAGAGTTTAGAATGAGGACTAGACATTATATCAAATCAGATATAGAAATGTTAAAGATAATATGTAATTAGACTTCTAATAAATAGAATTTTTTTTACAACTTTCTATAGATATGTATATTCTTTAGAAATGTTTTCCTTAAATATACTAAGTTCTACGTTTAATGATTATCAAAAAAAATAATCAAAAATTTATATCACATGATTTTAAGCCAATCACAGTCTGTATTAAGTTCGGCAGGGATGATAAAAATTTGCTTACGTAGAATTGACATTAAAGAAATTATAATTCTCTTTTGTGAATTCTAGTAAATTTATATGCTATATATTTTGTTCAATTCTCCTTAGATTTAATCGTCTCATTTCTTTATTACAATTAACATTTAACAATGGCACAAACAATTTTACGTCTTTGTAATTACATTATTAGAGACGACTTTGGTACAAATGTCGAAGTAAGTATATATAGTATACTCGAATAAAGTTGAACAGAAATTTATTTTTATTATTATTTTTTTTTTTATATTTATTAAAAAAAGAAATATATATATAAATACAATAGCAAGTGGCAAAAGTTCTTTTACAAAAAGGACGACTTCCCTTGTTATTAATAGCAAAATTCTCGAAGTTTACATTATCCAAAACACGCGAATGTCTTTTCATATTGATACAACATAATTTAGTTTATTGGGCTGAAACAAAAGAAGGCAAGAGAATTGGAATTTATTATTCTATTGAGAAAGATGAAATTTTGGCTAGGTTGAATTTTGGTATCTATATTAAAAATGCCAACGAATGGGTTGGTTGTAGGGTAAATTTTTTTCGAATTTTTTTTTTTTTGTTTTGTGATATTTTTGAGTCAAAATAAACTTAATTAATGCTAAATTTTATTCCTGAATGAAGGAAGCGAATGAAATAATTAAGATTATATTGCTTAATGGCAAAGCAACATTTCAAGGATTAATTGAAGATATGAAAATTTCAAAACGAACGAATAGTAAGAAAATTTACTTGAGATTTATTCATTCTCACTCTCTTTATTTACTTTCCTTATTCATCACCACACTCTTTTATTTAGAATACAAAGACGCTAAAGAAATTTTCTTAAAAATGATCGAAAAAAATTACATCACACCGGTTAGTTTTTCGGATTCAAAATCAGCTCAAGATAAAGCATCAGAAGCCGAACAACGTGAATTAGCAAAAATGACAAGTTTCATACCTACTAAAAAACAAATGGCAGAAGTTAAGGCTAAACTTGCCGCCGATATTAGCACGGATGATATTTCAACTGGATCGGTAATAATATATATATATATATATAATTATCTATTAATGATTTCCTTTATAATTTCTTTAACGACTTCCTTTTTGATATTTTATTTTAGAAACGAAAAATCAATTCCGAAACACTTGATAGACCTGCCAAGGTTAGTCTAATTGATAATTTATTTTAATTTAATTACGCATTAATTTTTTTTAATATTTTTTGTACAATAATAATATAAATTACAGCAACGAAAAGGAGAAGCAACAGGAGAAGTAACATTAGATGTAAGTCTTTCTTTAAAGTAATAATTCATTAAACTTTTATCATATTTTAACCAATATTGAATTTTTTTTTTTTTTGAATATTAGGAAAATCAATATTATCGTGTAAATTATGAAAAATTCAATGTTAAGGCGAGAAATAAGGTTTCCATTCTAATTAATATTAATAATCTCCAGTCCAATAATAACAAATTTAATAATAATAATAATAATAATCAATTCAATATACAATTTTGTATTTAGAGATTTGAAAAGTTTGTTACGGCCCATATCAATAAATCAGCAGGAATAATTATGAAAACTATACTCAACGTTGCTGATGACGATAAAGTGGATATTATCGAATCTCGTTAGTATTAAAATTCTTGAATTATATTATTATGTTATTATTAATTTATTGTCATTATTTATATAGGTTCAATATCATCACAAAGAATAATTAAGAGTATTCCAGTTGAAAAATTTGAATTATTAGCTTCACAAATTAAAACGGAAAGGGGAAAATCTACTCGGGAAGCACTTGTTCGACAATATTTAGATTATCTTATAGAAGATGAAACAAAAGTTTTACATAAAAAAGATGAAAATTTAGGTGGAATGTATAGTATTAAATATCAAGAATTATGTGAATCATTAAAACGTGAAATCTTTGAAGATATTATATTAGAAAAGTATGGAATAATGGGATTAAGAATAATAAGAGTATTAAATTCTAAACAAAAATTGGATGAAAAATCTATTACTACATTTACTTTAATGAGTTTGTCTGATGTTCGTCAAAAGTTAACGGAATTACTTAACGAAGGATTTGTTCAAATTCAGGTAAATTTTAATTAATTAATTAATTAATTAAATTATTCATTTATTTATTTATTCATTTATTTATTTCATACTTTATTGGAATTGTTTACCATTTCATTTCTAACAAATTAAATATTTTTAATAGGAAGTACCAAGATCAGCTGATAGAGCACCATCACGTACTTATTATCTTTGGTACATCGATTACCAAAGATGTTATGAAATAATATTAAACAAATATTATTTAACTTTAGCGAATATTCATCAAGTCAGATTTTCTCAGGAAACTTTAGCCGCAACATTATTAGAAAAGAAAGAAAATGAAGAAGCTTTAAAACAATTAAATAATAATAGTTATATTCAATTATTAACTGAAAATGAAAAAAAATCATTAAATGATTTGGAACATCTTTTAAATCAATTAGATACATCTCAATTAAGAATTATTCAAGATATTATGTTATTTCGAAATTTTAAATAATATAAAAATATTAATAAAATTGAAATTATTATTATTATTATTATTATTTTACTTTTTATGCATTTTACATAAACTACATAGTAAAATATAAAGTTATACAAAAAGAATAAAGACAAAATCTATCACCCGACTTGCCGTCACCTGAAAGGAAATCGCAACCCGTAAATATGATTGAGAAATTTGAGAATTTTTTTATCTAAAATTTTTTTACTTTGGTTTTGCATTTTAAATAAATAATATATTGTATCTTATATAAAACAACTATCAAACATGCAATCCCATTTGTTGAGACAAGAGAATGCCAGACTTATATTAGAATTATGGATTACATAAAAACTCAAAATTCAATAACTATTACTACTTCACAGAT
The DNA here is from genome assembly GCA_910592015.1 of Diversispora eburnea. Lineage (NCBI taxonomy): Eukaryota > Fungi > Glomeromycota > Glomeromycetes > Diversisporales > Diversisporaceae > Diversispora > Diversispora eburnea. The sequence goes on from CAJVPK010001301.1 coordinate 8,817, forward strand.
ATATCAAATATATATGCATGTTAGGAATTTTCCAGCCAAAATTAAGAATGGCAGTTTGTACAAACTGTCATAAATTATATGATTCTAAGATTGTTAGCAACCATAAGGAAAACAATAAGTTGACAATTATGCATTGAAATTATGAAGAATTTCCCAATAAGCTGATACCTTCATGTAAGAATTTATGTAATAATGAACTCTCATCCATTAAAAGAAATATGAACAGTAAGGTAGCTATTTTCAAAATGCTATATCCAAATCTCTCAATTAAGCATTTTGTACTAGATTTTTGGTTTAAAAAAATGCTGGATCAAGAAATAGTAATAATAATATTTATATGATGGAAAGTATACATTTCCTTTTGATGGTAGGAGATTTTTAGTCCTGAAACTTCATTCTCAAATTTAAGCTTATTAATAAACCTGAACTGGTTCCAACCCTTTAAACATATTCAACATAGCATTGGTACTATTTATACTTCAATATGTAATCTTTCAAGGGCAGAGTGGAAATAACATAATTATGTTATTTCCACTTAGTGTAGGTTATTCCCTATCAGAATGATGTGTTGATTGCAAAATTCAAGTTATTCGAGTGATGGGTTAATTGCAAAATTCAAGTCACTCGAACTGTCATATATCAAATTGGTAATCTACCTGATTTCTATCGTCATATCACATATGACACATTGTATACCATTTTGGCATTCGTGATTAGTTTTAAAACTAGTAAGCTCCCCGATTTAGGTTATGAAGTTGCACGTGCGACTACTCTGTATAATGTTTTATAGCTTCTAGATTTTTAAATTCGGTATCGAAATTCGTATAGTATATGGTGACTATATTTGATTTCGAATATAAGGAGCTTCCCGAGGTAGGTTATGCTGGAAAAGAGTTAGCTGTAGGTTATTCCCAGTCAGATACATGATGACAAAAGTTAGCCATCGTCGTCGCACCTGTATATCAATTTTATATATGGAGTGATCAGTTATATCTTGGTTACCACAGACATTGAGAGATTCTAAGTTGGGATATGATCGGGAAATTTCTATAAGTGATGTATCAGTAAAACTTTTACTTTGTTCAAAATTTAGACTGGTTATATTTGGGTATGAGCGTAATATACTTAGAACTTTTTTATCCGAGAGCTTAGAATAATGGGTAATTTTGAGGCTTCTTAGGCTTGAACTATAAGATAATTTCTGTTTTTTACATGTCGACGTTAAAAATTCTTCTAAAAGAGTAATATCTTTACCGGAAGCCAATGTTCTATCTCCTACAAACTCGAGGTGAGTAACTTCAGCTGAAAGCTGACTCACATCATTGCTAGTATTGATTCCATTTTCTTTTATTTCGGATAGCATTTTTTGTGAACTATATTTATAATAATATACATTCAAAGTAAAAAAATAATCAATCGTGATTATTAGGATTTTTATATATTACATTACACGTATACCACCTGTGATACATGTTGAGAGTCGAAGTGCCATTTATTCCAAAATAGGTACATACTACATCTAAATTAAGTAACAAACAAGAATCGTGTGGTACATACACTGGTCGAAAATTGATAAAACATACACATATCGGGTACCCGATATGTGCATGGTGTGTCCCTAATATCAGGCATATATCGGATACTTGATAAGTGTAGAAAATATTTTTTACACTTATCGAGTACCCGATATATATATATAAAATATTTTCTACACATATCGGATATCCGATATATGCCCGATATTAGGGAAACACCATGCACATATCGGGTATCCGATATGTGTATGTTTTATCAATTTTTGACCAGTGATATGAGGAATTGTCAATTATTGACGATATACGCACAGATGTTTTTATAGGTGAGCGATCATCCGATGCACAATAATTAACATAAATAGTACGAAATTGCCATGTATTATGATTTATTGCTTCGATTTAGTACGAGATATAAAGAACCAATGTCATGGATCATTAACGTTAGGTTTTAATTTATAAAAACATGTCGATATCGCTGAATTCTCAGGTAAGAGATTAAGTCATACCAAACATCAAAATCAATAATTAATCGATTTATCAATTGCAAAACAAATAATCACGAAAAATGCAACTCAACATTTCTAATATTTTTTTATTTACAATTTTCATCACTGTAATCGTCATCTATGAACTATATAATCAGAGCGTCTTAACAATGGAGATGATTTATTCTGTTATCTCAGAAAATACAATATTCTATGTAATTATCGCTGTAATATTTATTTATCTACAAAAATATGTATCCCCATCTTCAATCCCAATTTCAACTCCGATCCCAATTCAAACTCCAATTTCATCTACAATGGATGTGAATATAAAAGAATTAAAACGAGATATGTTGGCTCTAAAAAATGATCATGCAAGAATAGAAAATGATTTGGAATGGAAAAGTGAAGTTCGAAGTAGAGGTTTGTGTTATATTACAAGTTTAGCGTATATTCTACATGTTGATTAATATGGTATATATTTCTTTATTAGGGTGAATATCCGTGCAGAGCGAATATCCTGATAAAACTCAAACTCTCTGGATCGAATTTACCACCCTATTTGATGAGAGAAGAAAAAGAGTAAAATGCTTCCTCTCAAAAATATATAATGCTTTATCTCAAGAAATTAATCTCAGTCCTGTAACACTTGCAACCTTTTACCAGCACCAGAGAGTATTACAACGTACCTCATTGGATAAAATTGCAGATTGGGTTGAAAAAGAAAACTGAAAAAAAGATAACTCTCTTATTATTAGCAGTAGTAGCGGTAGTAGTAATAGAGGCGGAGAGCCATTTCTCACAAAATAATAGTGGAACTAGTGTCTTACCGACACATAATTTTTCAAGTAGTAATAATATCCATGGTAGCTCTGCTATAATTTTAGATGATAATAATGATAATAACTTAGCTAGTAATATAGAATAGGGAAAGGAACTCTTATTTTATGGGTTAGAGCTTGAGATATTCCTCCCTTTAAATGTCTGCTACTTCACGATTCTTTGCAGGCCATTAGGTGATTCTATGAATTATAATTTAACGTAAAAAATAATGTTGAAATATATAATTATTATCAATAAAGTTATCAATTATTTGTTATTTAATTTGTGATTTCGTAAGTGTTTAATAATTGAGTATGAATCTGATCGTGGTTGTAATTTATGCAACCCATGTAATCACGGAAAAATGATTTATGCATTGTAGTTAAAAATTTGTACGAATTGATTATAAGTTTTTTGGTAAGCTCTGTATAGCGATTATAACTTTCTTTTGATCAATGCGAAAAGAGCAATTAAGAAAATAGTGATCATTTTTACCTAGGTAACTTCACATCAGGAAATTTTTAAGGGCGAATAACTCTGTAAGTTTTCGGAATGTAAAATTTTCATAAATTTTTGCATAAATTTCTGTAAATTTTTGTAAATTTTCAAAATTTTTTGATGTAAAATTTTGCGAAAATTTTTGTAGAAATTTTCGAAATTTTTTTATATCAAAAGAATTCGTTTAATTTTTACAGAATATTACAAAAAGCTTTTCGTAAATTTTCGAAATTTTTATTGCACAAAATATCACGAAAAATGTAATATTCCATTTAATAGACTAAATATGTAACACAAAATGATTTTGTTTATTTACCTAAATGATCTTGTTTATCTT
>CAJVPK010001302.1:0-12491 GCA_910592015.1 Diversispora eburnea
TTATTCGCGTTTAAAATCGAACGTCCGTGAAAAATTTCTGCCATAAATTTTCTGTAATTCTGGCCAGAATTATGAAAGAACTTTTCACCGGAATGATACACATATTAAATATATCTTAATTCTTAAAAAATAACACATGCGGATGATCTGCATAATCAGCGGATAAAATGAATAAATACATCTAATTTTATATTTGAAACTAGCGAGTATTTTGTTTTGAAATGGAAACTATTTTTCAATACCAAAGCAGTACAAGTGACAACGAATCAGATAATGAAATAAAGTTAAATCCACAATTGAATACTACCATCAATTTAAAATCCTTCGAAGAAAGGAATAATTTGTCAAAAACAACTAACCATTTCAATTTTGATAAGTCGCAACAAGAAACGAGAGACTATGGTAAAAAGATCAAAGGATATGTATCGAAACGGATAAAGCTTCAAGAGGTTAACGAAAAAAATTTAGAATCACAACAAAAAGAAAAAGAACAAATATCTTCAGGTAGGAATTATTTATTTGATTGCGTTTAAGATCTTTTTTTATTAAACAAATCGGCACTCCTAAATCCCTACTTATAGATTCAAACCTATTGTCACCTTTTAGGACAAATTTACTTGATCTACCTAATCGAATTCAATCCGCATTGGACGAAAAACAAGATGTTATTCATAAAACAATCCCTAAAAAACAAATAATTTCGCTTCCAAAAGAGCATACGAAAGGAGTAAACGTCTTATTATGGTGCGGTTCTTTTGGTATATGGTTATGGTTTTTGTTAATTATATGGTTTTTGTTAATTATATGGTTTTGTTAATTATATGGTTTTATTAATTATATGACTTAATTTTTTTTAATATTTAATTATCATATTTAATTATCAAGGACAATTATTGGCTTCAGCATCAATGGATGGCACTGTTAGAATTTGGGATGTTTTTAGATCAAAGGAATGTGTAAGAGTTATTAATCACGATGGTAAAGGCAAAAGATTTAAGATTCTAAAAAATGAATTTAATTTTTATTCTCATAAATAAAGCTTTGAATATAATTAATATAATTAATATAATTAATATAATTAATATAATTAATATTGTTAATATTATAGGGGCAGTGAAAGATGCAAAATGGGATAATTTTCGTAACAATATTCTTTCCGGAGGATACGATAAGATTGTAAAGTTAACTAATGTAGAGACGGGAACCTCAATACAGGCAAGATTAATTATTATTTGTTTGAAGTAAATTTAATAGAATTATATTTAAAATTATATTTAGAATTATATTTAGAATTATATTTGACGTTATATATTAATCTCTCAACACAATAGTCGTTTCCTCATCCACAAGTTGTTACTTCACTTCGATATCATCCCAAACAACCAAATGTTTTCGTTTCAGGAATGATGAAAGATGGTATACGAACGTGGGATTTACGTTCCAATAAGATCGTAAAAGAATCCAGAAAGTTTTGGGGTAGTGTTAATGATATTGAGTTTTTTCCTGATGGAATTAATCTACTTTGTTGCTCCGATTATGTTGTAAGAAATTCATCTGATAAAAATATAATGGTTTGGGATATAAATTCTGTAAATATTTTAAAATATTCTAAAGATTTTTATATTTTTAAACATTTCTTCATTATAATTATTTTAATTATTTTAATTTTTAAAATATTATTATTTTTTTTCTTTTGAGTGAATAGATGACATCAATTTCGAATCAAATATATCAAGAAGCATTCTCTTGTACTGCTCTTAGAATGCAACCATTGCATACTCACTTCGTTGCTCAATCGAATGGGAATTATATTGCAATTTTTAATAGTGAAAAACCTTGGAGATTGGACAAAAGAAAGGTAAATTTTTGTCCCATCATTATTAATTATAAATCTTCATTCTAATCTTTTACAATCATAATATATTCAAAAAGCGTTATGAAGGTCATCTTGTGAATGGATATCCTATTCGATGTAATTTTTCACTTGAACCAGATCCGGGACGATACTTGGTTTCAGGAGATGCAAACGGTAGATTATTTTTTTATGATTGGTTTTCTTCTAAAATTGTAAAGATAATGGAGGATGCACATAAAGATGCATGTACAGATGCATGTTGGCACCCATTATTAAACGGTATGGTGGCTAGTTGTGGTTGGGATGGAAAATTAAAAATTTGGGGTTAATTTTTGATTCTTTTAATTAAGAGAGTTACTTATATGGAAAAGTCACTTTTTATCCAATCACGATCGTTGTTTTGATCAAGATCCCCGATTGTGATTGGCTCACCTTGAGATTTATAAAAAATAATTCATGTATTTCACAACTTATTCTATTTCTTTCTTTTCTCTAAAGTTCAATAGCTCAATATTTTTATTTGCTTTTTTTGTATTTTTAGTTCAGTTTAGTAATAAAAAAAGAACTTTAGTTAGTAGCCAAAGGTGTATTTCCATATATATCTTATTCATTTTACATAATAGTAACGACAATATTCGTGTAACAGATTGTTGATCATTTATTTTCAATTTACAATTTTTAATTAATGGAATTAATGACTGATAGTAATCATAATAATAATAACAAAACAATGTTCGTTACTGTAGGTTCAACAAGATTTGACCAAATTATTAACCTCGTAATATCATTGTCTTTTCTTGATGCATTAAATTCAAAGGGATTTAGAAAATTAATTATTCAATATGGAAAAAGTGTTAAAATTTATCATGATGCAATTCATTCAATTCAATCTCGGCAAAACAATGAAATAGAAATTGTTGGTTATGATTATAAAACGTCATTAGATCAAGATATGGTCGAATCTGATTTGATTATAAGTCATGCAGGTTAAAAAACTTTAATTTTAAAATGAAAATTTTTAATTTAATTTTTTTTTTTTTAGTTAGAATTTTCCTTGTGAATTAAAGGTTCAGGGTCAATATTAGAATGCCTACGTCTAAAGAAACCTTTGATCGTAGTGATAAATGAAAATTTAATGGGAAATCATCAAGTTGAACTTGCTATTGAACTTCAGAACAAAGGATATCTAGTTTATAGTTCTATCAGGTATAAATTAAATATTTTAAAAGTTTTCTTTATATTATTTTACTGTCAATAATGTTATTAATATTGATTCAAATTTTAAGTAATCTTTTAGAACTTTTCCAATCCGATAAATACTTCAATTCGGTCTCTTTTCCAAGATCCGATGAGACAATTTTTATAGATATTTTGAATGAAGAAATGGGATTATATTAATTATATTAATATCATTTTTCTTATTAATCTTGTTGATTTTATTATCATTTCGAAAAAAAGTTTTTTTTTTTGATATTTGATTATATTAAATTTCATTATTAATTATTTATTGAGTGAATTTTTGCTTGAATTTAAAATACAACGCCGGTAAGGCATTTTTTTTTAAAAAAAACTATAATTATTACTCTACTAGTAAAGTACTTTTGGTGTTTTATGTAAAGAAAAATACATAAGTAAAATGCAAGATTGAAATTTTGTATATGTCATAAAAAGATCATTCAGCAGCGAACGAATGATATGCATCCCGAGAAAAATAAACGAATAAAATCGAAAAAATGCGAAATTATAAATTCTATCTAAGGGAAATATGCCTTCTAGGCAATATTACCCAGCGTTAATCTATATATACTGTATATAAAAAAAATTCTATACTAAAAACAAAAAATTTGTGAATATTATTTGCTACACTCATCGTCACTCCCATTTGACTTCATAAAAAAAAATCATAATTTTGCGCTTAATAAAGAAATACGGAACTCACTTATTTCTATTCTTCTTTCTATCATAATATTATATTATAACATATTTATATTTCTTTTTGCTTAAATTATTCAAATTATTCATATTTTTTTTTTTTAAAAAAAAGGCCATACTGGCCCCATCCACGACGTCACAAATTTATGGTAGTGCCCACAAGTCGCTGGGGTGTGAATGGTGAACATGATAAACCAAACCCCCCTTACTACCATATGTTTTTTGGCAGCCGTGAACAGTACACGGCCAGGGCTTAGGACGCCCCCCATCGCTGCTCTGATTAAAATAAATTAAATTTAGTAAAGATATTTCAAAATAAATAAAATATGTCATTTACTATTTATTTACTTACTTGAGGGACGTGACCATGTTCGTTGTGGTATTTTAATCCATTGGCATTTTTATATGCCTTTGGACATCCGGGCACAGGGCACTTATATGGATACATGTCTGTATCCTCCCGAGAGTCAGCTGACAGAGGAACAGGTGCCTGCAAAAAGTAATTTACATAATTTAATAACAAATTTTAAATAGGAAAACTACGTAACAAAAAAGTTTTCTTTTATATAACCTTTGCTCTTTTTTTGTTCGGACGAGGGTCTTCCGAGCTGGCCGAGGCCCTTTTGTTGCCCTGCGAAGGACCACCAGAGTAACCGAGAGAGGGATCGGTGTACACATCAGCCATTGAAACCGATATGTCTAATTAAGTAACAAAAAGCTTAATAACTTGATAAAGTCTTAAATATTAATTATGATTAAATTAAAAGTGAACTTACCAGACTTCGGTTGGATGGGTGGATATCTGGCCACGACGAAAGAAGAGCTGTGCCCGGACCTAAGCCCTGGCCTTCCAGTATAACCGTCGACTGTATTATCGACCGATGTTAAAGAATTGTTGCCTAACGTTACTTGATCTGTCGTTGCCGCTGCAGGCGACGAATTGCTATTTGCTTGATAATAATTTGTGTATGAATTATTTGTCGGTGAAGATGAATAGGTAGTCTGTTGAGAACTACTATTGTCGGACAAGAAAGTCGGTATCGTTAGAGAGCCATATGAAGATTGCTGCTGGTTCATATTGTTCTGCAGATCGCTCATCGACGGGGGACATTGATTAATTGTAGCGGTAGTAGTAGTCGTTCCGCTATTAATTGTAGCAGAAATAGCAGTCGTGCCGTCATTAATTGTAGTAGCCGTGCTGTTATTAATTATAGCAGTAGTCGTGCCGTTATTGAGACCAATTGTATTGTACAATCGTTGATTGATTCTCCCAGCCGTAAAGGCCGTTTGGCGTTGACTAAGTATTCTTGCGGTCAAATGGTTATTAGATTGACGTTGACCCATTAAGTTTAATCTAGAAGAAGCGGTAGTGCCAGTAATAGAAGACTGACGTTGATACATTGCATTTATGTTTGCTGTTGAAGAATTAGCAGTAGTTGTAGTGTTACGGCTTATGGGAGATTGACGTTGATCCACTGTATTTACGCTGGTTGTTGAAGACGTGGCAGTATTTCGATTGATGGGAGCCCGATGTATTTGCTCCATTGTTACTCTTGGAGATGTAAAAGCAGTGGCAACGACAGAACTAGAAGGTCGATATTGAGATGTTTGGATTCCTCTTGAAGAAGTGGCAGAAACGGCCGTATTGTCAACAATAGAATATTGACGTTGATCAGCGCCGGTATTAAAAGCAACAGGTGATTGATATTGCCTTAATCTTGCATTCAAAGGAACATGACCGAATCTTGCGGCTGAAGGTGCATTGGTGGCCTTATTAAAATTCATGGGCGATTGATGGTCGAATCTTGCAGCATTAATGACAGCATTGGACGTAACGGAAGATTGACTTTGACCAGTTGAGTTAACTCGCGTGGCCGAAGAAGCAGTGGTGGCAGCAGTATTAAAAATAGCGGAGGGTTGATTTTGATCAATTAAGTTAAAATTTGTAGTCAAACTAGCAATTGGTGAAGCAGTTACGCCACTATCGAGATTGACAGATGATTGACTTTGATCCGTTGAACTTAAGTTTGTTATTGAATAAGAAACAGCAACACTGGTATTGTCTGATTGACATTGGCCAACAGAGTTTGAAATATTACTAGGAGTAGTTGACGGACTTGTCGAATAAGAAACATTAGATCCATCATTAGGAGTAGTCGAATAAGAAACATTGGATCTAATATTAGGTGAACTTGTCGAGTAGTTTAAACTCGTAATTGAAGAACCAGTAGCGCCATTATCTGGTGAACTTGCTGTCGAAGAAATTGGAACGCTGGCATTATTTATAGATGAAGGTGATAACGATGTCATTTCCTGATTTTCCATTTCCAACGCTGGAATAAGATCCAACGGAGAAGGAGCATCTAAAGCATCTCTAAGATCTAATGGGGTAGGGGCATCTCTAAGATCTAATGGTGAAGATGGGGAGTATGGAGACGTCAAGTAGAAATCATCATCATTTTTATTGTTCGCTTTCGCTTTCATCGCCAAAAGGTCATTATCAGAAAGCGCTGTTGGACCAAGAAAGGGAGTAGCAGTTTTAGGATCTCGTAAAGCACCAGGTAACGTATTGCATGATTCGTCGTCCCGTGATTGAGACAAATCATCAGATTGTCCGATATCACCAAACCATTTACTCATAGAAGCTACGAGTTGATTCATTTGATTATTTCGCTCTTCCTCCGTTAATTGATGATCCTTTTGAATTGAAATATTTGGAAAAGACGGAGCTTCTAGAAATGAGACAGGAATCGTACTCGGCGAAATTGCTGTCAGATTGAGGAAATTTTTTATCGTTAGTAAAGTCTAATGGGAATTGCAAAATGAGAAAATCAGGTGACATACATTGGGGCGAGTATATTGTGCTTGTGTCAAAAGACATAATTCCATAAGTGGAATCAACGAATAGATTCGGATGAACAGTGTCAATGTGTTGAAAAAGATCGTGTAAATTAACCCGATCTTCACCACAGCATGTGTAATATTGGCGATAGGGAAGAAATTGCTGAGGAGCCATTGCGTTTTGGTCCGCAGTATAAAATACTTGAGCCGCATTACTAGCATTATTAGCGTTATTAGCGTTATTAACGGCCGCAACAATATATTCCGGCATATTACTAGAAGTAAAAAAATAAGATCAACGATGAATAGACCAAAATTACCAAAAAAGGAAAAAAAATAATAAGTATACTTTAACAATAAAACATATAAGACATGTAACGAGAGACGACAGAAAATATGAAAAATAGCTTTGTAACAACAAAAAAAGCAACTGAAGAAGACAGAAAGAATAAATAATAATATAATATAATTAAATACTTGGTTGAGGAACCCGAGATCTGAATGGGAGGAATTGGCGACGACGTCATGGCAATAGAACCATTAGGATTACTAGGATTAGATGGCTCAGTTGCGTGAGGCATTTTTAATTGCGAGAAAGAAAATAATAAAAATTCGATCGAGATCGGATTAGATGATAATGATAAGGAGAAAGGAGAAAGGGATGACGGTTTCTAGGAATAACAGTCGACGGATGAGAGAGAGACGAAAAGGAGTAAAGGAAAAAAAAAAAAAAAAGACGAAATCCCTTATATATATAATTTTGGGGTGTAGATGAACAGTCTTTGCGTAACGGTTGTGTGTTTCATTTACAAGTGAAACCGTTAGCAGTTTAGGGAATGGTCAGGTTTCAGTTAAAAAATAAAATCAAATGATTTTGATCGTGAGAAATTTATCAGTCGGGAATTGTTTATTTTTTTTAATAGATTTTATAAATATTTCTTTTTTTTTTTTTAAAAAAAAAAAAAAATAATAATAATAATAATAAAAAAGGTTTATGACGTTTTATGACGTGAGGGGACAAAAGGGGAAAGGGGGAAGTGGGTTTTTAAGACCCCAATTGCAAAGTATTAAAGTCGTTACGAAGGGTCGTTAAACACTCGTCGTTAATGATAATAAGGGAGGCCAAAGAAATTTGTTGGTAATTTACCAAAGTGGCATATAAATATATATATGTAGTAAAAAAAAAAAAAAATTTAAAGTACATAGAGAAATATACTAACCTAACTAAATTACATCAAATAATCAAATAATAGTAAAATACAGTAAATCGTAGGCTGAAAAGATGATCAACAAAAAAAATAACATAAACACAACACAGAGAACAGAATACATGCATATACACATTTTGACATGTATTTATGCCTATAATATCTATAATATAAAAAATACAACATTGTTTTTGTTTGCATTGAATATCAGAGATAAAAAATTGTTGAAAAATAAATGATTAGATTTATAATCTGATAAAATAAGAAATATGAATAATGGCGGTTGGGCGGTGTGATTTGTTTTAATAATTTTAATAATTGTAATAATAAATTATTATAATTATAAATAACTGATAAAATGTATATTATAATAAATATATAAAGTTAATATAATGTTTAATATAAAGAGTATAAATAAAATGTATATATTAGCTAGATGATGTATGATGTAGTTATACAACACACCACAATAAGGAATTTCTTTGATAATGACATAATACAATAGCAAAAATGTCATTTTAATTTACCAATGGTAATTTAGAAAATGAAACTATTATGTAATTTAATCTATGAAAAGAATTTCTGAAGGCCCAAGAATTCGGACTTTCAGATGTTTAAAATTTTTATTGGTAACAATATTTTAATATTTAAAAAAAAATATAATATATATATTTCTTTTAAAAAAAGCCCGGATATTGGGCTTTGTTAAATTTCACAAACTGCATATGGTAAGCTTTCATAAGACTATAACATTAGAAAGACCCAGTTATTTGGGCTTTGTTCTATTTTTTTTTCTTGAAAATGAACATTATTGTGGCGTTTAATTATTTCCTTTGAAAATTTGAAAGTTCATTATACATATTCACATTTAATAATAAAATAATAATAAAATACGGTTTTTTTCCATTGTATTTTGTCTATTATTTTTATAAAATTATCTTTATTAGTAAATTTCATAACATAATAAAAGACATAATAGAGGACATAATAGAAAACATAATATATTATAAACTAGATTGTTTTTTTTACGGCGGTTGCGGTTATCGTGAAACCATGATTCAACCATTCAAATTCGTATCTGTTTTTGGTAATTTGGAGTAAATTGTCAATATATTATCTCATTCATTTTATTCAAGTTATTATTTGGGGAGAGTGCGGCAAAATTAATCAATCTTTTTAACTTTAAAAGGAAAATTTCATTATTAGTGGGGGAGGGCTAAAATAATCAGTAATCAGTATTATGTTTCTCCTTAGCCAACTCCATTGGAGACAAACATTCCTCTTGCATTACATACATTACAGAAATGCAATATTAATAGTATCACGTGTAAATAAATGTACCAGTTCAATCCATCTCAATCGGTTTCAAATCGTAACATTGGCACTCAACGTACATTTTACAACATCATTCATCTTGCATTTTTTACATATACAACTCTTTATTTGTAAAGTACAATATATATATATAATTGTGTTTATAACATAAATAGTTAATATGCTACAATAAACTGTATAATATAAATAATATACTATAATAATATACTTGTATAATATAAATGTACAATTAAATAGAATTTTGAGGGTTTTGAGGGGTAAAATATAAATTGAGCTGCAATAAAATCAATAAAATCAATAAAATCAATAAAATCTTTCTTTAGATATTTTATTAGATTATTATATTTGTTGACATTGCATTTGTTGAGCAGCCAATCCGGTCATTTAATTACAAATTTATTTCTCATTTTATTACTATAACAACATAACAACCGTAACAACAATAACAATACACACATTCAAACACCATAAGAAAATAACTGACATTTGACGCCCACGTTGTCATAACAATCAGAAATAATAAAGATTTTTCACGTTTTTTTTTTTTTTTTTTGATAAAGTTTAATAATCAATTATTATCTAGCTAAGGTTAAAAAATATATTAAATTAAATGAGGAAATTTTCATTCATTCCATTCATTTCTAGATGCATGAATTCACCGATCTGTAAATTTTTACGCCAAATACACTCTATCAATCATTCCGCGACATAACTGATAATTGTTAGATATTAAAGAATAATTTATTAAAATTATATTGTAATATGTTTTTATTAAAACTTATTATAAATATAATACCAATTTGGATAGAGGTATAGTGAGATTATTAATATTAATGTCATTAAGAAAATAAAGTAAGCAACAATGTTTTCAGTTTGAGTAATTATAATTTATTTGTTTTATTGAATGATTGATGCCATCCAGAAATCAATTCAAGACCATTGATCATGTGAGTGATCTAGAAACTCTAACACCAAGGGAAAATCAGAAAATCTAAATAACACAGAACTCCTATAATAGTAATCTATTCTCAATTTTCTGGTCAAGTAAAAGTCATGTGCCAGAGATATGAACCAATTGGAAATTATAATTGGATGAATGGTGTTTTACTTTTTTACTACATTTTACCTTTCAAGAAAAGAACCAAATATAAAGCTTAAGAACAATTTTTATAATCTTACTTAAATATAATTAAAATGTTCTTAGGTATGTTGTTTTGCTACATCTCAATACATTTTTACATAATTTATTTTGCAATAAAAAATAAATTTATAATCTCTTTTTTATATATATATTGATTTTTAATTTTGGTATATTTCATCTTTTTGAAATTTACTCAGAATCTATATAAATAAAAAAAATATCCAATTAGGTATGTTTTTAATTAAAGAATTTAAATTGAGTTTTAAAAAAATTTTCATCTTCTATATAAAATAATTTTAACTTTTTTCAAAATTAATTTTGAAGTTATACATATAAATTCCAGATACAGATATAATCTAAATTTTTATAATTTTTATAATTTTATTTTTTTTTATCAAGTATAATATTATAACATATCAAAATTATGCATGTTATCAAAAGTAAAAAGTCTTTCAATTTTGATTTTTTAATTTTTAATTATATTTAATTTAATAATTGTATTAATTTACTATATAAAAATAAAGACTTAACTTAATTTTTTTCAATTTTAATTGTCTAACTCAATTCAATAGTTTTAATAACATATATAATTGAATTATAATTTTATTAATCTCTATGAATATATGTGATATGCACTGGTCAAAATTTGGCATATTAGGTATCTATTGGATACCTATTATAGTATCCGATAGGTATCTGATATATATTTTTTTATATATATCAGATATCCAATAAGTGTCATTTTATTTCCTAATATTTTTTGACTATTTTTTTTATATTAATTAGGTACCTGATTTTTTTATTCAATATATATTTTCCCTCTGATAGATATTTGATATTTTTTTATTATACCTATTGGATCCTCTGATACTTTTATTTATTACATTTGTCAGGTACCCAATAAGTATAGTAGTCATACTGTATTCAAATACTTTTTTTAAATAAATTATACAAATTAATAGCTTTACTTATTATTGTACAAATTTTATACAATTTTATATAATATATATATAATATACCTAATAACCATTTATTTTTATTAATATAATTATTATTGCATATAATAAATGTATGAAATTTTAAATATTTTAAAAATATACTATTATAATAAAAATATAAAAAATTTAAAATATTCAAATGTTCTAAAAATATATTATTATTATTACTATTATTAAATATTCATTATAAAATTGTTTATTTTCTTTGATTTTTTTTATTTTTTTTATTTTTCTTTGATATTTTATGATCATGTTTTCTTTTATTTTTTGATGATAATAATGATGATATTCAGTTTCATTTTCTTTTTCTTTTATCAATCACAATTAAATTATCATTATTATCGTCATCATCTTCTTTCTCTTTTTCAATATCTTGATCATATATTTTATTTTACTTTTATCTCTATTTTCAGATATTAATACTTCTTCACTAACATCAGGAAATTTTTTCTAATGAAAATCTTCGAAAGTTAATATTAACATAAGTATTTTGCTGTTTTTCAATATGTTATCCTTCGAAGGTCTTCGCTAACCTTCAAAGGTTATCAATTTTGATATTTTCACATGTCAAAATTTTGCGAATATTATCGTTTTTGTAGTAAATTCATATTGATAACCTTCGAAGATTATCGATTTTAATATTTTCATATATAAAATTTTATGAATATTATTGTTTTCATAGTAAATTCATATTGATAATCTTCGAAGGTTATTGATTTTGATATCTTTATGTACAAAATTTTGTAAATATTATTATTTTTGTAATAATTTCGTATCAATAACCTTCGTTTATGTTAGATATTCATAATATATCATTTCGATAATCATCACTTGTATTTATATTATTGCGATTTTTAATCGACATTGCACTGTCAATGATATCCTTCAGAAGTTTATCGTAACAATTTTAATCAATTTTGCATTGTTAATAATATTCTTCGAAGTTTATCGTAACGAAATTGCATTGTTAACAATATCTTTTGAAATTTATCACAACAATTAAGATTAGTATTTATGTTCACTGAACGTAATTATATTATTGTTATAATTTATTAGATATCATATTGATCCAAAGTTTATTAGTATTAATATGTTCCTAAAACTTTTGATGATTTAATATATTATAGTTAAAGATTTTCAGAATAACTAGACAATGATTACAATGAGTTTGAATTAGTATT
>CAJVPK010001303.1:0-12488 GCA_910592015.1 Diversispora eburnea
ATTTTTATAGTGATTATCAAAAATCATTTTCGGTAATCATTATAAAAATAAATTTACTATTGTCAATTCCAATCTTAATTATGTGGTGGATACCCAAAAAAAAAATAAATGGCTAGTTAATATATTAATTTTTAATTCTAATTTCATAACTTCCAGCATTTATCTATTTGACGCTTTATTCATCGCCTCTAGGTATCCTTTTTTTTTTTAAAAAAAAAAAAAACCAACGGAACTTCACTCCAAGATGTTTAATCGTCAGATAGTCTCAGAATTATTCTTCTTTTTTTACGAAAAATAAATACAAATTAAACCAGATATAATTATTATTATTCCAACCCCCAATTAATAAAGGTTTTATAATTTGAGAGGAGGAAGAGGAAGGGGAGTTGAAGTTGACTTAGAGGGAGAAGAATTGGGAGAGAAAATTGAAGTGGGAGGAGGGTCATAACTTGTAACCCATGTTTTATTTTTTGTTATTAAAAAGTTACACTTGAGAATTATATTTTTCGACGTCATTGCCTAAAGAAATTTAATAATAAATGATATTAATAAAATAAAATATGAAATTGATTATTCGTAAAAAAGTTATTATCAAAAAAAAAATCTACTTACAGCTAAAATACCGAATGTAATTATCATATAATCATAATATAAATTTGCAGTATGTCCATAAATATATGGTGGAGGAAATTACCCGGAACGTAACAGTGAAAAGGATTCACATTTGCTTCTAATATTGCAAGGATGGGGGTTCGCCCCAGTAAAATTAAGTGCACAACCCCCAAATATAATAATATTTCCATTTGGAGCTACATATATGAAAAAAAGAGTTTGTATTTTTAAATTGATTATATTTCAGAAATAATAATAATAATATAAATGATTTGAATGCATACTTAACACAGAAGTGAAAAGAAATCTTGCATCAACTTTAGAACCCGTGGCATTCTTAAAATTAAATATAATCGAATCAATAAAGTTATTATATTATCTTTATTTTATAAAAATAAATATCAATGCGTACCATTTCTGACCATTCATGCTTATTTGTATCAAAAAGTCTAATCAGTTTGATAACGATATATTAATTTATTTTTTTATTTTTTATTTTTATTTTTTTTTAAATCCAACGGAGTCTTGCTCCAATAAACTTTTATTAATAAATTAGTGTAAATTTTAAAGATACATATAATTTATTTTACATTTATTGAAACTGACTAAAAATAACATTTTATGGTCCAACTCATCATTGCCTAAGTGTATAAATATAACTATAATTATTATCATATTTGTATCCTAAGTTAATCCACATTCTAAATTTATGTATTGTGTTCTTTTCTATTTGTTCTATTTTACTGTATTTCCCTTCATTATGCTGTTTTATTAGAATTATTTCCAATAATGTGGATGTGGAGCATTATTCTTTGGAATTTAATCACTAGTTATTCGCTCAATTTTTACTACATACTTTAGATGAGATGCACTTTATTTTCAGCTTTAACATTACTTAGTTGTATTTTTATTAGCATATTAGTAGAGAATATACTTTTATATGTAGAAATAATTGATAATTATTTTCGATTTTTTTTTATTTTATAATTTTTTTTAATAAATTTAGGCCGTTTTTATTCATTAGATACCACGAAAAGTGCTTCTAATTAAAATTGTATATATTATTTCTGGATACTATTCCATATAAGATAATAGAAATCTATTTAACACCCATTAAGTCCGGTATGGGTAATGTTCAAAGTTTAAATTTATTATTTTGTCAATTTTATTTGTGTAATTTCTTACGTTAGACATTCTGCAATTTAGATCACCCTTTGTGTCACAATTAGCAAAATTCGTTTTGATAATTTATCAACTAACAACTATAAATAAATTACATTATATTTTGTCATTCCTTTTTAAATTAGTTATTTCAATATTCTCAAGGTATGGAATGAATATTTCAAACGAAAAAATTGAATAAATTGTCTCAGAAATCATATTTATTGTTAAAAATCAATCAATCAATATCTTTATTTATAAATAATTACAAAAAATACATGGATAAAAATAAAAATACATTTTAATAGACAAATTCATCGGAGTAGTGATATTTTACAAAAATAATAATGTCCGATTGATAAAAGTATTCTGGTCTATCATTTTGTAATGATAAATGGTTTAATTTAGTCATGAATTTAACAATTTTTCAAAATATATAATATAATAAATACTTTTTCTGGAAGTTTATTAATGATGATGATCGTGATGATCTTTGTGATCTTTATGATATTTGTGATCTTTATGATCTTTGTGATCTTTGTGATCTTTGTGATCTTTGTGATCTTTGTGATCTTTGTGATCTTTGTGATCTTTGTGATCCTTGTGATCTTTGTGATCTTTGTGATCTTTGTGATCTTTGTGATGGTTATCGTGATGGTCGTGTCCGGGGATCGGGTTTGAAGAGACGAACGTAACCAACAATAAAGTTACGAAGAATAAAATAACTGAGGCTTTCCTGAAGTTCATTTTGAAATTTTTTTTTAGTTTAAGAATTTAAAGAATTGGAATTGTTGAATTGTTGAAGTGCTTAAGACTGAGGAATGAATAGATGAGTAGTGGACGAGGGTTTATATAACAAAATTTTTCATAATTTTCTTAAATTTTTTTTCGTTAACATTGAATAAATGGAAAAATAGATATGGGAAAAAATTGGGAGTTAAAGAAATTTTCTCCGTGATCAACACGTAATTTTACTATTCATTAATTCCTTTGTCATCCCATTTACGGATATTTGCAGATGGGTGAGAAAATAAAATTTCAATTACGTAATTAATCAATTCAACTTTTGATTGTTACTATTTTTAACGATTATGCACAAAATTAAATTCGAAAAATTATTTTGTATGAAAATTCCATTTATATGATTTAAGTTGGATATTTACGAAGAAAAAATTTATTCTAGTCTCGCGCGCTTAGTAAGTCAGAAAAAAATCAGTCAAAAATAGTTCCATATGCTGGATTTTAATTTTAGTATCTCTGGGCGGGCATTTACATATGCATAAAGATTTACAAACCTTCGATAAAGACGAGGCTGATTCTGATAATCTAATTTTATTAGGAAATCTTATTTAATGAATGGAATCCTGTTTAACGAAGAAATTGATTTCTTTTTCATAATTAAAGCATTAAGCATTTTTTAAATAAATAACTTGAAAGAGGCCGTGTGGCGCTTTCCTTTACACAAGCGATACTAAATTAGATATAGTTAAAATTTAAGTCAAATGAACATTTTCATGGTGAATTCAAAAAAATAATTTAATTTAACTTAATTAAACAGTTCTAATTGAGCTTAGTGAATAAAAATCTCTGTATTATCAAATTTGATCAATTATTTATCAATTATTTATTGAATATTCATTTTTTTTTTTTTGCAATCTCAGTAAGATCAATAGACCATTAGCTTCGTCTTTAGAAGTTACAAATCATTCTGTAGCATGCGGTACGTACCCGCATGACTATCGTATAACATTGTGACTTTATCTATTAACATAAATAATAAATGAGAATCTTGATTTGAAACGTCTAATGGTGGTGGAGTAGTGAATTTGGGAAAGTGATTTTATCTTTGTTTAAATTTTTTTCGTTACCACTCCCGGATCAAAATAGAATATTCGAGTATTCTGGTCAAACGTATGCTAAATATACAATTTTATCGACTAAAAGAAAGAATGGAATAAGAGAATTGATATCCAACTACGTATTATATCCAACTACGTATTGATTTTTCTTTTTTATTATTTTTAAGAACTTATTTTGTATCAAAAAACAAGAAAGAAAGTTTCAGTAAAGTCAATTTCAGAAATCTTAAATAATACTTATCGTCTAACTGCAAAGGGGAAAATAAATAATTGACGATTTTTTATTTCTTCAGTTGTTTTTAGGGAATTTATAATTTGTTTCGCCATCGGTTCTTAGTTAATTGTAATCTTTACGTATATATTTTCATGATTAATAATTGTAGAGTTCTTGGGTAATTAAAGAGAAAATTTAAATGAATTTTTACTTTTAGTAGCATATTGTTGAAGGTTCCTATAAACATTTAAACTTTTAAAAACTTTAGTTCCTCGTTACTCTCTTCACACACAAATCCTTTTAAATAAAATTAAAAAGGACTTTGATTTTTACAAATCATGAAAGTAGTTTAATTTAATTACTTTTATAAATTAGCCGTTTTTTTTTTCCACTAAAATAAATCTTTTGTCTGAACCAAAAGTTAAACGAGATGGAGCCTTGCTCGCTCAGATCAACTTTATTTATTGGATAATTTTAATAAAATATTATTATATTTTTTTTTAATTTAAATAACATGTCTGAAAGTTTATCGTTTCTGATTTTAATAAAGCTTTAAAACAAAATGTCTCCGAAAGACTGCATATTTATATTGTGTGAATTCAAAAAAAAAGCTAATAAATTCTTTTTATTTCCAACCTGTAATAGAGCGTTGACTATTTTTAAATTTTTGGAATTATTGAACTATAGTATTAAAGGGTTTGTTGTGTGGTATCCTAAAAGAAAAAAAAAACACAATGACTGGTTTATTCCTTAACGATTTTTTTTTGAATAAATTACTTCGTTTGAGATATATAGAATTATTGATTTGTAAATTTTGCGAATTTTCCAAAATATTTGAATTTTTTTTATTTGTTTAAGTTGAAATATTTATTATTTAATGCTTAGTATTGTGATAACGGAATAAAGATGGTTGCTTACGAAAAAAATTGAGCGTTTATGATTTTACTTTGATAACTTTGTGAATTTTTATATATACAACAAATTGACTATTATATCATAATTTGAAATTATCTATAATTTTTTTCAGATTTTTGTTCGTTTATCTAATACTTCTTGGGATTCATTTTTGTGTTAAAGTTTATTAATCTTTTAGGAAGTTGGTGGACAATTTTGGGGTCGTATTGCTTATTTGGGTGTATTCGTATTTATTCCATGAGAAATCTGGTGACATTTGGGCGGTCCAAGTTTGGACTAGACTCGTCCATAAGAGTTGTTTGTTTACAGGTTAGTATTGTCTTGAAGAGGATTAGTCTGTGTAAAACATTTGCATAACGCCTGAAAAGTAAGATGCGATAATTTATTATAACCAGTATATATTTGTAAATGCAGATCGTTTGCTTGCTCAGAAGTTTACATTAAAGATTTTGAAGGGAGTTAGAATAAGAGGGGTTTCACGATATTATAGAAACAACTGACGGGGCCTTTGCTAATCAGTTTCCCGATTTATTGGGCAACGACAAGACCGAGCCGTAAATTATTTTAATTTTAGCTAACTCATTTGTGTAATTAATTGTCTTATAAATTGTATATTTATTTTTATTATAATAAGTGAGGCTCCGTTGGTTAAAAAAAATTATAAAAAAAAAAAATTGATAATGCAGATCGCTCAGCAATTGTTGCTATATTTGACAATCACAAGTCAAAATTAATGACTTTCCAAAAATCAAACAAATTATTTAACAACTCAACTCCGATGAATTACAAAGCACATTCACAAGAAAGTTTATACCAGTAGTCTTAATTTTACGGATATTCCAAAAACCTAAAAAGATGAAAATTTTGAGATCTTTTTATCGAATAAATGATAGTAAGTATCAATTATATATATTTATTTATAATTAATTTATTTTTATTTATTTTTTTTAATTTTTAATTAGGTAATGATGATGATAATTTTTTATAAATTTTATTTAACGTTCAAATTTATTATTTGTATTTTGCTTATTAATTTTTAAGCACTATTTATTAATTTTTTGGATATTATAAAATATGTCTTATCTTTATTTAAATCTTGAATAATTTAAATTTGAATTCATACACATACATGTATGTATGCATTCTTATATTACGATAATATCAGATAGACATGTGATATAAGTGGTAATTTTGCTATAATAAAAAAATTTTGATATGTAGTTTAATCAAAAAAGAAAATATACAATTGTAAATTTTTCGAGTCATTTAATTTTTATAGAGTAATAATTTATTAAAATTAATTTAATTTCGACCGATAAACAAGTTTATAACAAATCTAAATCTTCTTCCAAATAGGAAAACGTTGCATTCTTACACTAATAATAAAAATCTCGGAGATCAGATCGCCGATCTATTCAAGTGCATTACCTAAAAACAGAGTAACAGAAATATTATTAATACAAATTTTATTAGTTAATACTCTGAAATTATTTAAAATATCACGTATCAAAATCTAGCCAGGACAATTTCAAGTGACCAAGAGATATTGTTAGAAGTAATAATGTATAGTTTTAGAAATAATAATAACAAAAAATGCTAATACCGAAGTTGATGAAAGTGAAAGTGTAGCTGGTAGATGGATCATTTCTAGCAACAACTCGCTTTATAAAGCAAAGTGTAATATTGGTGTTGGGAAAGATTGGAATGATGATACTGTCAATAAGAAGATAACTTCATTTTTTTTTTGTTTTTATGAGGAAAAAAATTATTAACTTAGTGAAATTTTAACGTGAAATTTAATTTTGATGACCTGTTTAACTAGTAAATATAATTTAGGAATAGAATACATAAATATTATCTCCAAAATCTAAGGAAATTCCCATTTATAAAAAATCTTATTCCGTTATCTAGAATGTATTTTTCTCCGGGATTATGATGATCAGGTGCGGTGATAATATTCTTCTGAATCCGATACAACTCCAAGGCATGTTTGTACAAAATGACCGCTCGATTTTCACCTTAATATATTGTATGTAATCAATCCACAATTCTATTAAAATATAAATTAAATAATTAAAGGTCTAAATAATCAAGTTTATAGTATGATAAATAATATAAATAATATATATCTATCTATCCATCTGAATTTAAACCATACCGATGGACGCTTTTTTTTTTAAATTGATAGGCTTTTCCGTAAAGATATTCCAGATCCACATTTGACATTGAAAGTCTGTATTGATATTCTTACATCTTGTCTTTCAACTATGATACGAGCTTGGTAAATCCAAGAAGGAAATCATTGTTGACAGAAGGCTATATTATATAAAGGAATAAAAGAGAGAAATAAGAATATAAGAGAGAGATATTGTATATACTGTATATATGTTAACGTATAAAAAAATGTTTAATTATGAAATGAATTAATATACTCTTTGAGAGTCTTTTCCAAGCCCACTATTGTGTCTGCCCAATTTATATATTAGGTCACAATTAAATCTTCAATACTGTAATTCGTCTCTTCATTCAACTGCGTGGAAGCAATCTTCGAGACAGCATTCTATTAATAAATAAATAAAAATATATTAGAATAAATGAAATGAAAATATAATTGATACTCACTAGCATTTATTTGATTAAAAGATGCTGTCAATTCTTTGGTTTTTTTTCGGAATCCTCACTATTTTTGGGTTTTGAAGATTTGAAAATTGAGAAGTCTACTAGTATAAATTGTTTGCGGGTGTATTTTATAATTCGCTGGAGTTGAGTTGTTGATGTATCGGTTGTCGTTTGATTTATAGAAAATTCTTCAGGTTCTTTAATTTGAATTGTAATTTCGTTTTTATTTTCACAATTGTTTTCCCAATAATCTTCAAAAGTGGGTCGATTTGTAATTCGAGCATCCCAACACCTCATAATTATTTGTGTAATTAATTTGGAGTGTGAAATGGAATTTTTTGTCGAAATCCATTACATACATATTTTAAAAGCAAAATCTTTATCGTGAGATTCATCGTGATATGAGAGAATTCTGGTAATTATTTCATAACAATAAGCAACAAATGAAAATGAATGAACATTAGCAGTCTTTGTGTATTCTCCCCCCTAATACTTCAGGAACTATATAAATTAATACTTCAGAAATAGTCTTCTTTCGGGGATTATTTACTCAATTCAAATTCTGTTATACGTATAGATTTAGACTCCAAACTGTATTTTAAAATATTTCCGGGACGAAATCACGATATTATTATTAATCTGATTAGTAATTTATATTTAAATTATTAGTAATTTAAAAAAAAAGTGAAACATAATGCAATATTTTTTATAATCACTGTTGACAAATTATTGTTTTAAAAATAACAAATTTATTAAAATTCAAAAAAAAATTAAAGAGTTTATACAGTAAATACTTGTTTAATGAAAAATTCAAATATTGTATAACTAATAACAATATTTATTTCATAATACTATTTTTAAATTTTTTTTAATTTCATTATTCACTCAATTCTTCATTAATATTTTCAATTTCACTCATATGTTTTACAAATGAATGATCATTAATATTGTTAGCATTACTTTCTAATTCCATAATTGCCAAATCTCCAATAGTTTTTCTTTCTAGGTGACTTTCTTACTGGCTTTTTTTTTTATTTTCAGGATTTTCAACAGGTGCTTTTCCTTTTCTTGTAGATTTTATTTTTGTTTTTGTTTCATGAGAAGGTTGAGGCAATGAATGATTGTCAGATAAATTTTCAGGAAGAGAAGAAAATAGATTATTGAATGTATTTTCTTGAGGAGGAGGAGTAGAACTTGTGGAATTTGTTGTGAAAATGATGCATAATATTTTTTTGTGAAGAAAAATGTTGATAAGGTGCATGAAAAATTACTTGAGATTTTGTTTGCATATTTTCTTCACTGATAGAATTTTTTTATTTTAGTCAACATGGGAAGATTGAAGTGTTATAGATAAGATTTCTTGATTTCTTTGAGATTTCAAAAGATCTGTAAGATCAAGAGTTTCAATTAATGGTTTTGTTGACTCGTAATACTTGTGAATGTAAAATTTGAATTTGATTCATAATCTATTTCAGTTGCACAAATTACTAATCTTGTAATTGAATTTTCTTCTAAAAAACCATTTAAAATTCCAGAAATCATATGTTGGTGATTTACATGAAATTTTAAATTGACCCATTCTTAATAATTTATGAGCATATGCAACCAAGAAATAATGTGGAACATCTGATGTTCTTGACAGGCAACAATACAAGGAAGTTCTCATGCTGACATATTTCATTTCATTTCCTCCAAATTTATCAGTGACAGAAGATTTGACTTGTGGAATTCCATTAATAATCATACTCTCACAGACTGCTGTAATAGAAACTGATGGTCTTGTTTTAGGATAATTAATAACTGCCCATGAACCTGAATTTCTATTTGGATATTTTATTGCTTTGTTTACAGTTAACTAATAATAATATGTAATTAATAATTTAATTTAAATATTTGTATTTACAAATATAGAAGAATTTTACATGTAAAAGTTTTCATTTTCACATACCACAATTCCAGAAGTATCTCCTTCAATAGTATCATAACAAAACTTTCCAGACAAAAGCACCATGTCGCCCATATTAAATTCTTCACATTCTTTTTGTCTTGTCAGGAAACAACTGATAAGTAAATTCCACTGTTTTATTATCAGATGTTTTATATATAGCAATTCCAGATAATGAACTGGATGTAAATGATCCTTTTTATGAGCTTATATATGCTATAACTTCAAAAGTTGTGAACATGTTATCAAGAAAAGTTGATATATTTTTTTTTTTAAAAAAAATTGAATTCTTATTTCAATTTTTCTAAGAGAAAATTTACATAAAAAATTGATTTGTCATCTACAAAATGTTTTTTTTTCTAATTACATAATCAAGAATTAATAGTCTCATTGTTTTAGTTAGTTCATTTCTTACTACATAAAAAGTTAATTTGTCATTTGTACAATAATTATTTTTATGTTCTATTAAAGAATGGTATTATTGTTTAATATTTACATCATTTTTTGTAATTCAATATTGCTTGATTTATTATGTGATGGATTAATATAAGCAATCATATTGTTATTAATTCCATATTATAAATTTAATATTATTAATGTTAGTATGTAAAGGGAACTAACAAATAAATCATCAAAATATTATGCAATAAATATTAATCATATGTTTAAAAAACTATAAATTCATTGGATTTTTTTTAAAAAAAAATTCACATTTGTGAAATCATGAAATAGTAAAGATTATATATCTAAAAGTTCTGAAACAGCACTTTTACTATTAATGTTGGATAACACATTTGTCAAAATCAAATTTTAAAAAATAATATTCAATCATAATAAAATTCAAATTATTAAAAAAATTCAAATTCAAATTCAAAAAATATTAAAAATTCAAAAATCAAAATTTTAAATTAAAATTTACATTTTGTATCATATTTAAAAGTTACATGAACAGTTTCCCCAAAAAAATAAAATAAATTTATCACTTTTGTCAAGCCTCCAACTAAATATAAAATATATAACTAAAATAAAATTAACTCAATAATAAAAATTTTTTTATCAATAAAAACTAAAATTAATCAATTGTCAAGCCTCTGAACTAAAAAAATGTTCAGAATTATAATTATTTTTTACAATAAAACATTATCAACTTAAATTAAAAAATTCACATAAAAAAAAGTAAAATTTATATCATATTATATTTAAATAATAAATAATAAATCATTATTACAAAAATTAATTAGTAATTGAAAGCTTACAAACAAAGCTAAAATAAAAATTTTTTATCTTCTTAAAAATTAATAAACATATGGGAGTCCATATTATAATAAGTAAAGGCTGCATCACTCTCAATGCACCTTTGCTAAAATCTTTGATAGTCACAATGTACTAAAAAAAATCATGTGTAAATCCATACCATAAAAATAAAATCTGCAAAACACTCAATAATCATATTGTGTTTTTTTATATAAATAAAATTCACAAAATTATCTTATTCAATTAGTATTAAAATTAAAAAATAAATAACAGTTTTTTTCAATTATTTAATTTTTTTTTTCAATCATTTTTATTTTTTAACTAATAATAAAAAAAATGAAATAAAGCTTTTTTCAGTTATTTACTTTTTTTTTAAATCAGCCAAATACAAAAAAAAAGGAAAATTTTTTTTTTCAAAAAGAAGTAATTTCACAAAAAAATCTTCAAACTATTTATTATATATGTTAATATTAGTATATTCACAGTTATTTTTTATTAAAGATCAAGGAATATATTGTTAGAACTCTTTCTCTTGATTACTGAAATTACAAATTGTGATTTTAGTAATTACCAGTGTTATCTTGCTTTCTTATCTATTTTCTTATCTTATTTTACTCTTAACTATTTAGTATTTTATTATATTTTTATTATTTTATATATTACTATTCATTATTTAAACTATTATATATCTTATTTCTTTATTATTTGTCTTAGTAACTGTTAGTCTTATAGTTATTAGTAGATCAATTTCAAATATATAATATGAATTAATGTTTATTACTTAAAATATCTATAATCTTAAATTCTTGTAATCAAATGTAAGTCTATAGTACAGACATAGATTTAGACATACTTTTGGACATACAGTAGTTCACAAAAATAATGCACCATTCAAAAAATAAATTTTAAAGTCAAATATTTCAATAGTTATATTTATAAGTTTTTTTTTTTAATTTAATAATTAAATATATTTTAAATAATTAAATGATGCATTCAGCATTGATTTACATCATGTGGCACATGATCTGAATCAAAGTATATTTGTTTTTTCTCACTTAAGCAACAGCTCAAATAATTGCCTTTTGAAATAAAGGGACTATGATTTATTATATTGTTACTAGTAAAAAAAATATGTAAAAAAAAGTGAAGACCAAAAGTGTTGAAAATATTACAAAACCTGATCATTCTTGAGTATTAACTGAAAGAAATGAATGAAAGACACTTCATTTAATTATTTCTAATGATGCACTTATGGTGATTAGAGTGAAAAAGCATCTTGAAGTGGAGAAAAATATTAAAGTTTCTGCTGAAGCCATGCTGTTGATCCTAATGGCCAACTTTTATTTATTTATATTATTATTTTATTATCATATATTTATTAGTCAATTTATATTTTATTAACTTAATTTCATATTTTATTAGTATTGTTGCCTTTAATTTTATCTTTATTTTTATTAATTATATATTGTATTATTATATATTTTATATCAGATATTTATTATTTTAGTATTATTTATTATTTATTTCTTATTATTATATATAGTTAAAACTCCTCATAGGCCGAGCTGAGCTGAGCCTCATAAAGCTCAGGCTGAGCTGAGCCCAAAAGTCTTAGGCTTGGCTCGAGCCTGAGTTTATAAGTTAGGCTCAAGTCAAGCCGAGCCTTACTTATATAAGCTCAGCTCAGCTTGAGCCTTATAGTAAGCTCGTGAGCCTTATATTAGGCTCATAAATTTAACAATTCACAGACTTTTTTAATAATGTGAATTTTTTTATTATTATTTGCTAAAATTACAAAATTTTAACTATAGATATAGATTTGCATGTAGAACACTTTTATTTAGAGACTCAACTAAGGTTTAAAAGGTAGTTCAAAATTAGAAGAGTTAAATTTTTTTATAATAATTTT
>CAJVPK010001304.1:0-12476 GCA_910592015.1 Diversispora eburnea
CGTCTTTGGTGGTCAAAAATTATACGCGTTATACGACTCAAGAAAAATAAATAGAAATATTAAATAAGAACAAAAATGATAATATTATTAAGGATAATGATAAATAAGAACAAAAATGATAATATTATTAAGGATAATGATAAATAAGAATAAAAATGATAATATTATTAAGGATAATGATAAATAACAAGATATTTGACAAAAAACTATTGATATGATAAGTTATTAAAGAAAAAAATATAATTTTAATTTGTCGAAGGAAAGTTTTTTTTTTGAAAAAAATAAAAAATTTCTGAACAAAAATGTTTAGAAAAAAAGGAAATGTAAATGGGCTTTATTTAAAGAAAATTTTGTTTACGGAATAAACAATAATTATTGGTCACACAAAAATTTTATAATCATATACATTACATCAGCTAGCATAAAAAAAAGGCATCCGCACAAATTTTCCCACGAAGGGGAAAGAAAAAAATGCCAGATAGAGGACGCGTAAACAAAATTTGTTATGATTGGCATGTGACAGATTATCAAATTAAATTAATTGATTTCAATTTTTATCATATTATTTTACAATTTAGGGATTGATATTAAAGGAGAAAATATTAGTCTTTTCAAATTTAAATGTCTGCATCTTTAACTCAAAATCTTCAACAATGTGTGCAACGATTGCAAGACAGCACTTCTTTGGTAATAATTTTTTAAATATTCGGATTTATGTTCTTACGTGACAATATACTAAATTTTTTTTATTTTGTTTGTTTATATAATATAGCTTCAAGTTTCCGTAAAAAACCTAGAAAATAGTACGCAAAATTTTTCTCGACTAAAAAAGATAATTGCTTGTCAACGGGTAAAATAAAAATATCTAAAAAAAAAAAAATATCAAATTTTTTTATTTTTGAATAAAAAAAAAATATTATAAAAATATTTATGACATTGTTTTTAAAAAAAAAAAAAGTTATATGAATTAGTTACAGAAACAGAAATTCGTGAAACTCAAGGATCATTAGCTATTCAGCTTGAACCACGAGTTAAAAATCTTTTATTAAAAGCCGAAGAAATGCTATTGGAGCTGGAACAACGCGAAAATATACTTCAAGAGGAGGTAATTTTTTAATTACCAAAAAAAAAAAATTTTTTTATTCCTTTTAAAGTATTTATTGTAATTTATTATTATTTATCTAGACCAATATGGGCGAGATTGAATTAGATTCAGAATTAAAAAAGGCACAATTAAAACAATTAAATTTACCAAATCAATCGAATAAAGAAAATGATTCGATAAAGAAATATAGTAGACAACAACAAAATAATGAAAATATGAAAAAATTGAAGGAAGTTAAAAAAAAAATGGAGAGAATGTCTAAAACGGTTGAAGGATTAGAGGAAGATTATAAAAATAAGGAAAGTTTCATATAGAAAAATCAAAAAGATATTCTGATGATTAAAGATAATTATTAATTAAAAAGTTCATAAAATTATATATACATATATTAGATGGAAGAACTTCATCTTCAAAAGCAAAGAATTATTGCAGAACAAAAACCTTCAGCAATAAAATCGCAAAAATCTTCAAAGGTAAAAAGGTTGATACTACCGGAAAAATGTATTATTCAATATTAAATAATAAATATGAAAGAAATTTAAAGTCTAGGAATGAAGAAATTTTAGAAAATTTTGGAGAACAAATTAAAGAATTTATTGGAAAAAAAAAGGAAATTCAACAATATTCAATAATGGAAGTCTCCGAAAGTATGACAGATGAAGGTAGTAAATTAATTATGATCATTATTAATTAACATGATTAAATACAATTAATAAAAATCAGCAATCTTGATTTATTAAATACTCGATTTTTTTTTTTTTTTAAAAAAAAAAAAAGATTCCAAGTGGAAACAATTTCAAACACAATATGACTTTTTTAAACGAGCATTACAACAAATTTCGTCAATATCTAATTTGCCAAGTAAGATTTAAAATTATCCGTTCGCGAAATACCACGAAGGCTTCAAAATTTATTTTATTTATAGAATTATATATTGATTATATTAATTAGGCGATATTATTTCTGATTTCGAAACGCTATGCATTTCTTATATAGAGTTTTTGAGTAATAATAAGTTTGAGGTAATTATTATTTTTTTAAAGATATATTTTATATATATCTAAATTCTTTTATTAATAATTATTTTTATTTTTTTAAAGGTTCAAAAAACTAATGTAGATCGTTTGAAGCAAAGAAATGAAAATATAAAAAATTTAAAAAAATTATGTAAATTATTATATCCCACTGAAAATCTTGGTGGAACAATCGCGAGAATTATAGAAATTCTATTGGATTCGAATCAAAAAGAAATATTTGTTAAAGAATTTGGAAATGTAAACATTAATGATTATAATTATAATCATTATTTAAATTATTTTCATTTTTCTAAAAGTAGGTAAAATCGAAATTTATTTTATAAAATCTGTTATTATTATTATATTTAGGAATTTCCTCCTGAACAAGAAAGAAGACATAAACTCCAAGCTGCGATAGCTACACTGAATAAGCTTGACATAACGGAAACAGTGTTAGAAGAACATCCAAATGGATGTGATAATGATGGTCAAATGATTTTAAAATTTAAAATCGATGTAGATAATTAAAGACCGATGAATTTTTAAGTTGAAATATTTTAAATTTACTAGGAAATTTCATTCATGTCAAGAAAATAAAATAAAAACAAACAAATAGAAACGTTTATTCATAATATTAAATTCATTAAATTTTATTATGAATTCTCCAAAATATAGATAGAAAAAAAAAGTTTACAAAATAATAATTAATAATAATAATATTATTATTGATATTATTACTTCCTATTAATAATATTTATGTATTGACAAGTTAAATTCTTTCGTCATTAAATCCAAATACATGTAATCCGATGTATTGTTTATCAACTTCGGCGTCTCCGGCAAAAGCCAATAAATAACCTTTTGGGTGCCATGCCACTGAATTCGTAGCTGCTTGAGTTCTAATTTTAAACACTGGTTTCCCACCCTTCTCAACATCCGACTATACAAATAATTTCGTAAATAAAAGTAATTTGAAAAAAAAAAATAAATAAATATATATATATAATACTCACCACGTGAATATATTCATCCTCGGATGCAGATGCTAAATATACACCATCAAATGAAAAACTTATTGTTCGTACAGGAAATCTAAATAATAAATAAACAACAAAAATAGTTGCAATAATAATAACAAACAAAAAAAAAATATAAATAAATTATAAACAATAATAAACTTACTCTAAACCTCTAAATGTTCTTAGACAAACTCCATTTTCAATATCCCATAAAGTTACAGTTGCATCCGCTCCTCCCGTTGCAACATATCTAAAATGAAGAAAAGTAACCTTGAATAATTTAAATAATAATTAGATAATATTATTATAAGATTTTGTACCTTTGTTTAGGATCAAAATCTAAGCAATAACAATTAGCTGTATGTCCTTTCAATACTTGTACTTGAGATAAAGATGGCCACTCTAACATTTTAATTGCACCTGATCCCGTTGTTAAAAAAAACTTTGAACAATCATGATTCCAACTTATTTCATTTATCTTGTAAAAAATAATAAAATAATAATAATTTTTAATAATAATATGGTATAAAAAAAAATATATATATATATGAAAAATTTTTCTTTAAATTTACTTCATCTCTATAATCATCCATCTCTGTATATGTTTTTACAATGGCTGGTGGTAATTTCCTTGGATCGATAAAAGATATCTTGTCATCCTATATTATTATTATTATTATATTAAATATTCCATTAAAATATGCAATAAAAAAAATTCTTGACAAACCTTATCACCAACAGCAATCATTTCACCATTCCAACTCCAACTGATATTTATGTTCTCTCCATCAGTTGATACAATGTGAGTACATCTTTTGGAATCTTTTAAAAAGAAATTATCGTATTTAGAAATATATATATATATATATATATATATATATTTTAAAAAAAAAGCAACCAATTAACAGAAATACCTCTTGTATCCCAAAATCTTACTGTCCTATCTGTAGATGCGGTTGCTAACTCGTTGGGTGATAAAGGACTCCAACATAGTTGATCAACGCTTTCTTCATGTCCGAGTAATTTGACAGAATATTTTATGTCTTCCTAAATGAAAGAAATTTAAATGATCCATCATAAATAAAATTGAATCCAATTAACCTGAAATGTCATAATTTATTTTACCATTGTTTTCACCAATAGGCATCCTGAGAGCAACCCAAAAAAATTGATATATAAAAACGGGTATAGAAAAGTTAAAGGTGTGTAACAAAGGTACACAAACCTATATAAATTGTAAATACCTGATCGGCTTCCCAAAGGCGAACTGTTTTATCGACCGAACCACTGGCAAGTCTTCTACCGTCACAGTTCCAGGCCACAGTTCGTACAGTCTTTGTATGACCCATCAAGATTTTGGTTCTACATTTATCGAAATACTCTTTTGGCTATTTATTTTTTAATTATTATTATTATTTTATTTATAGCCAATATTTAACATATTTAGCCAAGGGTATATTTGTTGGATGAAAACCAAAACGGCGATCGAAGGACGAAAAAAAAGCTTTTCGCCACATTCTTACAGTTTCTTCTGCCGTAGGACCCCGTGGGACTGGTTTCCGAACTGATGTTCTTTTAGACGACACCGATGAAGATTGAGTGACTGGCGCCATTAAGGTTAAAAAAGACTTATAGCTGGTCATAAAGATTATTTTTATTTTTATTCGCTGAATTCCAAAAAATAATTTTTTATACTACTTGTGATCACATGATTTAAAAATTTATTTATTTAATAATAATCAAAATTTTTTTTTTTTTTTATTAAAATATCCTAATTTTTTATTTTTTTTTGCTAGACAAGACAGATGATTTCTTTTCCTTTAATTTTTTCACCTTGATATTATTCTTAGCATCTTTTAAAGATTTATCACCTGTACCTTTCTTATCATGTTGCTTTTTCTTTGCAGACAAAATAGATTCTTTTTCCTTTAATTTTCTCACCTTATTTATTTTATTATTATTATCATCTTTCATAGATTTATCATCTGTATCCTTTTCATCATCATGTTTTCTTTTCTTTTCATAACTAATATAATGCGGTAAAGCATTAAAAATTGGTAAACTTGTGGATGTATTTGTTTTGATGTTTAATGATTGAATGTTCATCCATTTTTTTGATATTTGATTCACAATTTTAGATACTCCCATTTCAATATTTTCTAATATTTGTAATGCTGTCATATCTGTTGTACCTATTTTAATTGCTCTATATATGTATATTATATGATATGATGTGTATTTAGAAATAAAAAGAATTAACCAGATTAATCTATTTTGAATTTTAAATTTCTGAATTTATCAAATTAATCAATTTTTACTTACAGGCATGTTCCAGGCCTAAAATGCATATAAGTAGAATTACAAGCTTTAAGGATTTCTTTCTTGAAATTTTTTGGATCTTTTAAATTTATAGGAATTGGTTGTCTATAATTGAAAAAAAAAAAAAATTTTTTTAGTAAAAAATATCCCAAGAAAAAAATTTTTTTTTTTCTTCAAAAGAAAGAAATTAACTTACTTTTTCTTTTCAAAAAAGTTCTTTCCCAACAATTTTGGAAGGTAATTGATTACTCGATCATCTGTCAAAAATAAATCATAGGAATCGCATAACAAACGTTTTGCCTCATATGGTTGATATTTTTTACGTAACTTGGATACTCCAATTACCTTTAATAAAGATGAAATTTATAAAATAAAAAAAATTTTTATCACCAAAAAATATATAAATAAATATATATATATTTGATACTAATATTTACCTTCTTAATGTTTTTTACTCCTTGATTAATCACCAATTCTTTAAAATCTTTTTGTGGATCTTTTGTAATCAAACATATTTCTGTTGATGAATTATATAAAGGATGTTTCAATGGACTAGAAATATTATAAATATATAATTAGAAAATTTGAATCGATCTAATTCAATAGTAAGAATTATCTGAGATAATTACATGCTAATAGGTTTGGCTTTATTCTTATCTGAAAATTTGTGAGTAGAAACAATTAGCCAAACAAATTGTGTAGAATCTGTTATAAGTTCCTCTTTTTCATTTTTTTCGGTTTGTTTAGAAACGTATTTAAGAAGTAGAGTAACAGCCTTTTCAATCTATTCATTTATTTAATTTATTTATTTAATTTATTAAACGAATAATCCGTCTGAAATAAAAAAATAAAATTACCAGTTCTCTGTTAAGTGTTGGAATTTCTCCCATTTGTTATTGTAAATTCGTGGTGTCGTATCCGATTAAAATTAAATTCGTTGTACTGAATATGTACTCAATGGCACGTGGCCAACCGGAGCAAAGATAGCAGAATACTGCGGTCAAGTAAAAAGATATAAATGATAAAAAAATCAATTCTTTTACTTTTTCGACCGTTTTATAAATTATTTCGAATTCTATAGTTTATAGGTATATATATTTCACCATTTTTTACGTGCTAACTATATTTTTATTCTTTAAATATACAACCTTAACTCATTAACTTCGTGATAAATCAACCAACCAACTCTTCTAATGCAAATTTTTAGACTCAAAAATATGAATAATATGGAAACTGAACCATTATTTCCTAAAGAACAGTAAGTTCAATAACTTTAACTATTACTTCGTGTTTTTCTTTTAAAAATATATTAAAGTTTCTATCATTTCTCTGCAGAATTATCCCTACAATTCAAATCTCCGAGTCACAGGGTCAAACAACAAATATTGTGGAAAGAAGGAAAAGTAAAGGGGTCAGGACGAAAAGATCAAAAAGTGTTACAGAACTGGGTGTTGATGATTCAGCTAGTGAAGGAGGTTCCACCGACGACGGAAAACTTGTTTCTTCAAAAATTTTTAGAAGTACCAATGTGAAAAAAGAGAGCTTTGATGGTCCGTTCTTTTATTAACTTCTTATTAGGAATTATTAGAGATGTTTAGAATTAATTTTAATTTGATTTTTTTTATTTAGATTTCATAAAGAGGCGTAGGAATATTCTAGAAAAACAGAGATCCACTATTTCCTTATACACTTCTCCAATACTCGTCATGACCTATTTTTTAGCATATATCACTTATCAAATAAAAACATTTATTGAATATGCTCAATCAAGAAAGTGGATTCTAATATCTATACCGGCATTGGGAATATTAATTCAATCTTCATTATTAGTTGAAGGATCTCATCAACAAGTAAAGAATTATAAAGTAATTCTTTTTACTATCAAAATTTTTAATCAATCATTTAATATTATATTACTTTTCATTTTTAGATATTATATCGTCTCCAAACATTAATATTTTGGTATTGTTATTGGATCGGATTAGGAATCGCGTCATCAATAGGTCTTGGTACTGGTTTACATACATTTGTTTTATTCTTGGGACCTCACATTGCTGAAGTAACTTGGGCGGCTTATAAATGTGGAAATCTCGATTTTGAAACCCTTGGTCCAAATAGGTACGCGTTTTTAAATTAATTCATTTTGTTTATTTCAATCATGTCGAAAATTTCAATCATTATTGAATAAATTTAAATTTATAGGTTTCGCTGTCAACCTACCGTAGCATCATCCGTTACTATCTCACTTTTAAATATTTTTAAAAAAGTTCAATGGGAGTCTTTTTTTTGGGGATTCGGTACTGCTTTAGGGGAATTGCCACCTTATTTTGTTGCCAGGGCTGGTAAGCCATCGTAAGATTACATTGTATCAAAATTCATAACGGGGTAAAAAAAAATCTTAAAGAGTAATCGTTTTTAATTGATATACAAATAATTTAGCTGCTCTATCAGGAAGTCGAAGCGAAGAGTTAGAACAAATTGATACTTTATTAGAAAAGTCCCCCGAAAGTATATCTTATAAAGAACGCATTCTGATATCGATTCATAGATTTATGCGAAGACTGGGATTTGTTGGAATATTTATTTTTGCTTCGGTAATTCAAATTTGTATTTTTTATGATTTCACAATTTCAAATCATAACATATTATTTTATTATAACTTTTACTAGATTCCGAACCCATTATTTGATTTAGCAGGTATCATATGTGGCCAATTTCTGGTTCCATTTTCAACATTTTTTGGTGCGACTTTTCTGGGTAAAGCAGTTGTAAAGTCTTCCATTCAGGTATTTTTTCGTATTTTCTCCTACTTTAATTTTTTTTTTTTATTACAAAAAAATATACAAAAGCAAATTATAACTTTGTCTCATATAATACATAGAGCATTTTTGTAATTTTATTGTTCTCTCGAGATACGATCAGTACAATTCTACAGATTACACACCAATACATTCCATATATACATGATAAACTTCAAACTGTTGTTCAACGACAAACAAAAATGTTAAGACGAGAAGAAGGTGTCGATGCTCCTGATACGGGACCAGTATGTTTTCAATATTAAGTCGCGAACCTAACATTTATTTTTATTATTATTTTTTTTTATCGATATTTATTTATTCTTGTTATATTTTTTTAGGTAAATCCAAGCTACATATCTCTTATTTGGAATACAATCTTTAATTTAATGTTAGCTTATTTTGCTCTCTCTATTATAGAGACTTTGGCTATTTCACATCTCAAACGAGTACATGATCAAGAAATTGAAGCCTTAGAGAAAAAGGCAAAGGATAGTAAATTTGAAGATACATCTTCAATGTCTAGAGGTATTTTTGGTAGAGGTGGTAGGGGATATCTAAGTGACTAGGAATGAAATATCGAAATTTAATAATTCTTTCGGGGTTTTTAGATACAAATAAATTTATATTTGTACTCATTATATAAATATATAAATATATATATATATATATAATAATAATAATAATAATTCTTTCTTTAACATAAATTTTTTCTTCTTAATAAAATAGAATTAATTAATTTTATTAATTTTTCAATTGTACCTAATTTATAATAAATGTTGATTTACTTCAAATTGAGATTAATACATATTTTTACTATAACTTTCAAAAATAACAATTTTTTAAAAAAAAAAGTTTTACAAAATTTCAAATTTTAGTATTTGGAATTATAAATGTCATCAAAACTATTGAATTTAGTCAGATGCAATTAAAATTATGATTGAGTCATATGAAAAATTGACACAATTGATGCAATTGATGCAATTATTTGATATAATTATATAAATGCAATTAGAATTTAAAAATTAGTCAAAAGCTTTTACTTTTGATATTATATATAAACTTCAAACTGAAGTGTCAGATAAACTTACTTTGAAATTTGGAATTTGGAATTTTGGTAAAAATTACTAATTATAATTTGAATATGGATGGCAGATATATATATGAAAATAAAAAAAAGTAGTATTATTAATCAAAGAATTTATTTAGATGATTAAAAAATTTTAAATTTTAAATAAAATAAATTTTATCTTCTATAAAAAACATTTCATCTCCTATTTATTTCTATATGAAATTTAATTTTTGAATACAAGTTATATATGTCATCAAAACTATTGAATTTAGGATGCAATTAAAATTATGAAAATTTGAAATTGAGTCATATAAAAAATTAATACAATTTATACAATTGATATAATTGAGA
Source organism: Diversispora eburnea (assembly GCA_910592015.1). NCBI lineage: Eukaryota > Fungi > Glomeromycota > Glomeromycetes > Diversisporales > Diversisporaceae > Diversispora > Diversispora eburnea. The sequence goes on from CAJVPK010001304.1 coordinate 9,681, forward strand.
CAATCATTTGATACAATTACATATTTTAAATAAAGTTACAAGTTTCAAAATTAATAATTATTGTATAAAAATAAAGTTTTTTTTTTTTTATTTATATTTTATTTATGTAAATGTATTTTTTTTTTATTTTTTTATTTATATAAAATTTTTGTATTTTTGACAAATACTTATATAATAAATCATATGACATATTAACTATTAAATTTCAGCTATATCATATAATTATGTTCATTACTAAATTCTCAAATACATTGAATAACAGCTTTGTTATTTGTTATATAATACATGTTTAAAAAAACTTTTTAATCAAAAACAAAAAATTAAGATATTTACAAAAGTATTCAAGAATAAGCCAAGGTTTAATGTTATTTTAAAGCCACCTAACTTTTTAATTTTTAATTGTGTTTGACTTAATTCAATAGTTTTGTTAACATGTATAGTTGATTTATTAACTCGTATATAACTCGTATAATATAAAATACTATTAAAAAATATAATAAATTGTAATTTATATATTAACACTAGTCAAAAACAAAAAAAATCACTGGTTAAAATTATCAAAAATCTGAATTCTTAAATATATAAAAATTAAAAATTGAACAAATTGACTATTTTAATAATTCAAATTAAACTATCCTAAATGCTAGTTAAATATAAAAGAATCACTATACTAAATGGTAATTCATATATTATAGATTAGTTAAAAATTGGAATTTTATCATTAATTAAAAATTCATAAATATACTTATCAAATATTAGATAAGTAATAAATAAGTGTAGTGATTTTGCTGAATATCAAGTACTGATATCTTATATTAGATATCTAATATTATACAGATATCTTATATCAGTATTATATTTATATACAAAATTAAATGTATAACCTCAAAATTAATTTTGAAAAAAAAAGTCAAAATAATTTTCATAAAAAACAAAATTATTTTATATAGAAAACAAAATTTTTTGAAACTTGATTTCTATTCTTTAATTAAAAATAAGTATTTTTTTATTTCTATATATAGATTAGATTTTGCATAAAGTTTAAAAAGATGAAATATATCAAAAATCCAAAATAAATTTTAGAAATATATATAATTAATATTCAATATATCTTATCTATAAGATATCAGATACCTGATAAGTATAATATTTATGAATTTTTGATCAGTATATATTATAACTAGTTAAAATTAATTATCCTATTGTATTTTATATTATAAATTAATTAAAATTAAAATTTCTTTTGTACAACTTATTCTTTTGTATTTGATCTGTAAACCTGCCTATATTTTTTTTATTTTAATTTTATTAATTTTATTATTATAATAACCATCCATCCAAAATAATAACCTTAAACTTAAAGAAGTAAATAAAAATTTCACCTATAATAAAAATTTTTTTTTTTAGTTTAGTCATTATATTCTAAACTGGTTTAAATGTTCTAAACCCTTTAGTCTAATTACTAGATCATCTTATTTTTTTTTATTCTAGCTGTTTATTCTTTTATATTTGACCTGTGTAAATTTTATATAAAATTCTAATTTGTCTAATTTGAGATCAATTTGTTAAAAACACTAATTGATATAAAATTTGATGTAATTTTTTATTAATTGATATAATTGATGTAATAATTTGACTGTAAAGTATACTTGTGATAAGGTATAACACTAGTTGAAAATTTATAAATACTATACCTATTGAATATCAAATAAGTAACACATATCAAATATAAAAGAATTATTGTACTAAAAAGAAATTTTGATTTTAGTTAATTTATAATATAGGATGCAATATGACAGTCAATTTTTATTGATTTTTAACTAATTTATAATATAGGAATTATCATTTGATACAATGATTCTTTTGTATTTGACTAATGTAACAGATAAGTATAGTAGTTTTGCTAAATATCAGATATCAATTTCTCATATCATATTAGAAATTTTATAAAGGTGTTCTAGTATGCAATAAGTATAGAATGTTTAAATAATACATTAACACTGGTTAAAAATTGATAAAACATATACATATTGAATAGCTGATGTGTGCATGATATGTCCCTAATATCGGGCATATATCAGGTACCCAATAGGCATAAAAAATATTTTATATATATCAGATATCCAATATTAGGGATGTATCATGCACATATCGGATATCTGATATATGTATGTTTTATCAATTTTCGACCAGTGTAAAACATTGTGTTCTAGTATATTATAAGTATGAAATGTTCAAATAATGTATTAGAATGTTGCATTCTAATATATTAGTACTATACATGTTTTCAAAATTGATTTTGAATTTTTAATGCATTTTGTCCCCTCAAACTTTATGTGAATTTAATTTACATATAGAAGTAAAGAAAGTATCTAATTAGGTGTATTTTTAATTAAAAAATAAAAATCAAGTTTTAAAAAAATTTCGTCTTCTATATAAAATAATTTTGTCTTCTATGAAAAACTATTTTGACTTTTGGACTTCAAAATATTGACTTACTATAATAGCCTATTTTGTGTACAAGTATAGTTAGTATCATTCTAAGAATACTATATGAATGGTGTTTATATAGTTGTAGAATGTTTTTATTTAATTCCTGATATAGATATCAATATTCCATATTAGATATCCAATAGGTACTTGATATACCTTATCTGTAAAATATTGGATACCTGATATAAAATATCAGTATCTGATATTCAGCAAAATTATTATACTTAGTAGGTATCAGTATAACGCTAAGTAGATAACACTATATATATAGTGTTATCTACTTAGCGTTATACTGATACCTAC
>CAJVPK010001305.1:0-12471 GCA_910592015.1 Diversispora eburnea
AATTAAAAAAAATGTATAACAAATGTGACACTAATTAACATTGTCAATTCCAATCTTATTTATGTGGTGGATACCCCCCAAAAAAATAAATGGCTAGTTATTTTATTAATTTCTCCCTTTTCTTTTATAAATTTCCTAATCAGTCGTTTTATTGCATTAGGTAATTAGTATTTTCATATATTTTTTAGGCATTTTATCTTTGATCCAGATGATAATTATAGTATTACTTTCAATAATTTATTTAAAGGACTTAACGGAATGGATTTTAAAAAATTGATTTGGGGATTTGATCTCAGTGGAATTATGAATACTGATCCTGGGTCCATAACTGGATTGATAAAAAATGATGATACGTGTTTAAAAAATAATAATTTTTCTATTTGGCCATGGAAAGAAATAAGGAATACTGCATTAACGGATACGTGTATAGCTAAGAATAATAATGGTTGGATTCGTTATTTTGATACTGATACCAACTCTACGATTCTTTCAAATTCACAACTCAATGTATCTTTTGCTTACGAAGATCCTGAATCTTTACATCATAAATTCAAATGGGTGACCAGTAATAAATTTGCTGGAATATCAATTGCAAATTTAACATTTGATTCAATTAATAATAGCAATAGCATATTTAAATTTATAAAAAAAAACTGCTCCTAAAAATAATGAAAATGGAAGTACCGGAAATAATTCTACAAGTGATAATGATAATAATAATAATAATAATAATATTCCTACTAATGAGAAGAATAATAATAATAACAAGGTTATTATTGGAGTTGTTGTTTGGTATATATTATTTGCTACAGGGTTATTAATCGCTTTTTGCATTGTTCAAGGGGGGAGAAAGAGACATGTGACGAAATTTCTCAAGTGATCAACATGTGATTTGCTAAGATCACTTTTTCTAAACAATTTCAAAAAAAAAAGATTTTGGAAAAGTGCTTTTTCGAAAAGAACCATATGACCTTTTCGCTCATTCTCAATATTACGTTTAAGACTCATCCCAATTTAATAATCCAATAGTTATAATAGATCCACCATTCATTCGAAAAATGACGAGAATTCTCCCACTTGTCCCATTTATCAAAATTATTTTCGAAATTCCGTGGGCTGCACCGTTTGCACCAACTTCATAATCGCATTCATAACAATTAATCATTTTATTTTCTTAATTTAATTGAAAAAAAAGGTGGAAATAAAATTACCGAATAATGTTGTACGGATTTAAAATGGAATCTTTTTAAAAATATCAACTATAGCACGAAATATTTATAAATAAATATTTGCTTAAAATATAATAGTATCACCACCATTAATAATACTATTATTAGCTAAATATAAACATTAAAACCGTTAATTACATTTTTTCTTATTTTATAGAAGTTTTCTTAATGACTATAATTTTCTCGATGAAGGAAAAAATCCTGCATATAAACATTAGATTCTAATGTTGACATAGATGTTAGTAGTCATTCATTATAATAAGCTCAGCTCATAAATACTATAGCAAAATTTCTGGAGTCCATAGCATGGTTATTTTGTGACTCTTTGGCTATTACTATGCATTCTATGACAATAATTGAGATTTTACATAAAGGTTTTTATTAATTAATAGTATCAACGAATATTCTTACGATTCGTAGGCACAACTTTTTCACTCTTTCCTCTGGCAATACATTAAATTTGATAGCTATCGTTACTTCACTATTTATCTTTTATTAATAATACCATTGTTGGGAAATTTTAATATGTTATAGAAGGAATGGATGAAGTAGATATATAAGATAACTAGGGATGAAAAAAAGACTATTAAAATATGATGTTAGCGAGCAATTCCTTATTCTAAATCTTATACAAATTCATAAAAACCAATCAAAAATTTAATCTTATAGATCTAATAATTTCTTTCTTTTTGGTGGAGAAGTAATTTTTGGTGCTTCGTTGATAGTTATTTGTGCTCTAGGGAAATTTATTCATTCATCGTTTTAATTTAACAATGATGAATATTAAAACTTTCAGGTGAAATATCGAGGTTTAGAAATTATTTTAATACTATTTTTATTATGAGGAATATTAGCCAATTCCTTTTTGAATAGAATGACCGATATCGTAGATTGCCGAGTGAAAGTTTTCTTATTTTCAACTTCAATAATCACATTATAATCACATCATAATCTCCAAGAATGTAATAAAATAAAATCAACCAATGAAAAAACAGCTCATCATTTTTTTTTAATAATACACTTAACAGTTAATAACGAAAATTACAAAATCAATAAATTATACTAATAATTCAACAAAGCAAATTCCTTTATTCCGAAATAATAAAATCATAATGGATCAAAAACTAACTAAATATATTGTATAAATGATGTGAGAAAAATTTTTAGACATATTTGAAGGGTAGAGACAAACGTAATCCGAAAAGCGTCATAAATCATAATAATACGTATCAAAAACATATGCTTATTTATGGGTATTAGCAGCATACAAAAGTTTAATTTGTTCTTCATATTTCTTTTTAATTTCTATTCGCTTAAGTTTTTTCGTTGCTGTCAAAAGACCCTTAATAATAACATAATAAATAATAATGATAATAATTAATAATAATTAATATTGAAAATTTATAATTTCAGATTTTATTCTAATTATAATTCCTTACATTTTCGGTAGTCCATTCATCGGAACATAAGATAATATCTGCCAAAAATTCTACTGGTTTGAAATTCGCTCGTTTCCCTTGTTCGTTGCATGCTGTCAAAATCGCTTTCTTGATTTCTGCGTTTTTACATAACTCTTCAAATCCTCCTTTTATTCCCATATCTTTGGCTAAATCCAAAATCCTTACTTCTACTGGCAAGATTACTGCCACAGGACGGGTTTGCAAAGAATCGGCAAGTACACAAAGATTTCCTACAAATAATGTAGATCCATAAACTGACTCAAGTTTTTCTATTGCAATGTATTCACCGTGAGCCATTTTCACTAAATTCTTTTTACGATCAATTATAGACAATGATCCACTTTTAAGGAATTCACCAATATCCCCAGTTTTAAACCATCCATCTTCAGTAAAGGCCTCTTTGGTTAGTTGTTCATTTTCATAGTAACCTTGAGAAACTGGTCCACCTCTTATCCATATTTCACCTTGAGGATTAGGTTTATTGGAGGAAAGGTAACCAGCTTCAGGAGCATCGACTAATTTCATTTCTATAGTTGGGAAGAGTGAACCAGCTATTCCCCAGGTGTCACTCCTAATTTCTGGTGGAGGCAACATCGTACCAGAACTACAATAAAAATAATAAAATTTGATATTTCAAATAATTTAATTTAATCTAGTTGATTTATAAATAAAAAATATAGTATGTAATTACCTGCAAGTTTCGGTCAAAGCGTAACCAGTTATCATAGCACACAAAGCAGTTGATAGAAATTCATGAGTTTCATTAAATAAAGGTGCACCACCTGCAAGTAATAATCTTAATCGTCCACCAAATTGCTGTTTAATTTTTTTAAAAACTACCATATCCAAAATTCCTGTAGGCAATCTATAATTTTTCAAGAATTTTTTAGCACTCAATGCTCCATAGAACATCTTTTGATTTGGTACGCTAGAAGCATTAATTTTTGTTAAGATATCTGTCATTTGGTTTTTTTTTTTATGATGCGAAAAGAAAATTATGTAAATAAAACAATATATAAATATATATCAAATTTAAAAGTTTTTTTTTACTCACCTTTCTTAATCGCCTCAAAAACGGCAGGAACTCCACCAAAGATGGAGGGTTTAAATTCTTGGATATCACCTGAACAATTACGTACAGAAGCGTTGGATAACGTTTTAAAGGTTCCGTAACCTATAGTCATACCCAAGTAAATAAAACAATTTTCGATGACAAATCCTAAAATGTGGGCGAATGGTAAATATGCTAAATATGTGTCATCTGGAACGAGGAACGGTCCAAGTTTCACTTTTGCTCCTGCGACTGTTATAGAGAAGGTCATTGGGTTATTAACGAATATATCTGATATCATTGAAAATATTTATCATTGAAATATCTTTTAAGAAATGTCATTGAGTATTCAAAGCTTACTTGAAGCAACAACATTTGCATGAGTAATTATAACACCTTTTGGTCTCCCCGTACTTCCTGAGGTATACATGATGCAACACAAATCTTGTGGTTTTGGAGGATTATCTTCCAATGGATTCTCTTTTCCCAATTGTTTAAGTTCTTCCAAGGTGATTAAATTTATTTTTGGGTGAGCAATTCTAAATTCATTCAAGTCACTTTCTTCGATATCACCATCATAGATCACGTGTTCAAGGGTATAAATGCTACTCGCAACTTTTTTTAAAGTGGGAAGAAGACTAGAATTGGTGAAAATTGCCTTTATTTCAGTTTCATTCATAGAAAAAATGATGTTGTCTTCTCCTAATGTATCGTAGGCGGTCATAAAGGTAATACTTTGTGTATAGCAACCTAATAATGTAATAAATACAATTTAAAAAAGTTAAGAATAAGGAAAAGTATGATACTTATATATACCGACCGTAAGATACGAGCATCCAATTAATACTAAATAAATAAAAGAAAAGTTTAAATTTAGAATTTATAAAATAATATCTATTTTGAAAATGAAAATGAAATTAAAAAAATTAATAATTTATTTTACTTTGTGAATGTATAAAGCGCAAGTTTAGTATTCTTGTTCAAGCCTAATTTTACCAAACCCGCTCCAATATTTTTTACTATTTCATTTGCTTGTGAAAAAGTTAAATATTCATAGCTAGACATTTGAAAATATTTCCAAGTTTTCTTTTCTTTAATTGGTTCACCACCCACTATCTTTGTTACTTCTTTTTCTTCTTCAATTATTTTAATAATTTTTCGAAAACCAAAAGCATTTTTGGTTTTAGAAGTTCTCACACGATATTGGAATACATCATAGAGGGTATTAACACCTTCAGAAGGTACTGTAATAAGTTTATTAGGTGAAAGAACCGAACGGCGAATTTGAGTTTCGCCGTCAATTTTAGGACCAATTGGGACACTAGTTGTCATGATGATAAATAAATTTGATTAAAAAATATTTTTTCTTCATGACATGTTCGTGTATGATATATATATATATTTTTTTTACTTTAATATATTAGTTTCTAAAGATGACTTATGGGCGCATATTTGTTTCGCAAAATTTATCTAATCTTTTGCTTTTCGACCAAATTGGTTTTAAGGCTAAAGAATAATTTAAAATAGACGCTTTCATACACGTCGCGCTACGCGAAATTTCAGATTTCACTCTATATTTAGTTGAATTAAAAAAAAACTCGGATAAGTTGTAAATCAAATTCCCGTAAATATTGTAAATAGAACATTCTATTTCAAATGCTAATGCACTGCTTACTAAGTAAGATCATGGTTTTCTCGGTTAATTATTCAGAAGGATGAAGAGAGAGTTCTCTAATAACCATATATTTCATTTTATTGCATTCTATTTTTAACTGAATTAAAAAACCCAGATAAGATGGAATCAAACTCTTGTAAATATTGTAAAATAGAACATTCTATTTCAAATGTTAATGCACTGCTTATTAAGAAAGATCATGATTTTCTCGGTTAATTATTCGGAAGGATAAAGAGAAAGTTCTTTTAATAACCATATATTTCATTTTATTGCACTCTATTTTTAACTGAATTAAAAAAAACCCAGATAAGTGTAAATCAAACTCCCGTAAATATTGTAAATAGAACATTCTATTTCAAATGTTAATGCACTGCTTATTAAGAAAGATCATGGTTTTCTCGGTTAATTATTCGGAAGAATAAAGAGAGTTCTCTAATAACTATATATTTCATTTTATTGCATTCTATTTTTAATTGAATTAAAAAACCCAGATAAGATGGAATCAAACTCTTGTAAATATTGTAAAATAGAACATTCTATTTCAAATGTTAATGCACTGCTTATTAAGGAAGATCATGGTTTTCTCGGTTAATTATTCGGAAGAATAAAGAGAAAGTTCTTTAATAACCATATTATAGTTTCAAACGCCCCGAATCCCATTTCCTCAAATAACAAATATAATAATATTTCTTGCCCCAGTCGCCATCAAAATTAGCATTTTTTTTGTTGTCTCACTTTAAGATTCATCATATAAATTGGGGAAATACTAATACTTAAAGATAAAGTATTTAATTAAACTATCTTGGTTGATTCATAAACAACAATTATGATAAAATAAAATATAATTGAAATATTTATTATCCATTAAATTAATTATAAAGAAAAAACGTTTAACCGATTGAATGTAATTATGTAATCATTAATTTAATTATTTATGAGGTTGAGGTATAACTAGTTTTACCTCCGAGCCTCCGAGTATTTTTAAAAGAAATACTTAAATTTTTGTTGATTCATTCTCCAATAAAAAAAAGTGATTATAAACAATTGTGATCACTTACATATGTTCTTATGGCACGTGACTAATGTGATGTGATTAACCGTATATAAAATTTTTTTTACAGAGCATTAATAGGTATTGGTCCTTAATTATAAAATTTTTAATTTAGGTGAATATAAAATGTGATTATAGAGAGACATGACTTTATAATAAAATAAATAATTAAATTATTTATTTCCATTAAATTAATAAAGAAAAAACGTTTAACCGATTTAAAGAAAGAAAAAACGTTTAACCGAAGATCGGTAGTACAAAAGACAATTTTATCTTGGTTTCAAAAATTACACGTTACCACAATGGTTATTATTTCTGTGTTACGAATTTTATTTTGTCAAGTGAACAAACTAATTTTAATTTGATTTGATACAGATGAAAATGAAAACAAGACAAAAAGCAAAAAACACAAGTGCAAACAACACGATGAGCCAAAAGAAAAAAGTCAGATTTAGTACGATCACTAAAAATGCGAATGTATCCCAACTCTCAAGAAACTTCGACATGGATACGTGTTTTCGTCATTTTTAATGAGACTTCTGCTAATCTTTTTTTTTTTCTTAAGAGAATGCTAAAATTAATCTGATTGTTACGTTTCACTGATTATTGTTTGTTGATTTTCGATGTATTTTATCATTTTCGTAACTCATTCGTTACCATTTTGAGCAATGCTTTAAAAAAAATTAAAAAATGCACTATTATTTTACCAACTTTTATTTTTTCGTAAGATAGAAGTTTCTGTAGCAGAAATCTTATAAATTTCTAGGAATGCATATCAGACTATATTATGGTAATATATGAAACTTGAAATATAACTCTTTGAAAACGCGTGCGATTAATTCAAGTGAAAAAGGTTAATACTTGTAATTGAAATAACACTAATACCAGTGATTCTGCCACTGATAATTTAAATAAAAATCTTTATTTTTTATTGAGCTGATGATTTCATAAAAAAAGTAATAATAAAATACATTGTAATATAATAATTAGTAAAATATTTTTAAAATCTAATTTAAGAATCTATTAACTAATCCAGAAGCAACTAAATAAAGATAAAATAAAATTAATAAAATTAAATTATAAAAATAAACATAATATAATACGAATTGATACTTACTGACACTTGAAGAAATAACTAAATCTACTTCTGCTTTAAGTTCTTTTTCAAAATTTTTATTATTTTTAGGTTTTGGAAGACTTGAATAATTAAGAAGTCGACTGGTATAAATTGACTGTGGATGTGTTTTGTAATTATAAGGATTTATGGTTGTTGTATTTGTTAGGTGTTTTGAAAATTTTTCTGCATTATGAATTTGAATTGTAATTTTTTTATTATTTTTGAAATCATTTTTTCGATAATCCCAATAGTATTTCCACAACTCTTCCCGCAATTCTTTAAAAGTAAATCGATGAGTAACTCGAGCATCCCAACATCTCATAATAATTCTAGTAATTAATTTTGGAGTATGAAATGGAATTTTTGGCATAATTCATTGCATATCTGCCTTGCCGGATCTTTATCATGTGGCACATCACAATACGGTGCAAACCCAGTAATTAATTCATAAGCTATAATTCCAAAAGAATATACATCAGCAGCCGTTGTATATTCTTTTCGCATAAAACTTCTGGAGCAATATAAGGTAACACACCAAAGATATTTCTATTATTAGAATTTTCTAAACTTTGTCCAACTATTTTACTTAATCCAAAATCTGAAATGTATAAATTAATTTTAAAATTATTTGCTAACTGATATAAATTAAGTAATTTCGTATTCCAATTATTATTGTCGAAATGATTTTTAAATAATCTCTAAGATTTCCATCAGACGTATATTCTAAAACATCATATATTTATTAGTTTCTGGATCTTTGTTATTCCATAAATTCGGATGGATATGTCGATCTCAAGTGAATGGATATTTAAATAATATATTTTTTAAAGGGTATTGCTAAAGCTCACTGGTGGTGATTGTCACCGCCGGGCAAAATTACATAATTCCCTGATCAACCCCTAACCCTAACTTTGCCCACGTAAATTTAATTTTGCCCAGAGGTGATAATCACCAAGGGTGAGCTTTAGCAATTTTCTTTTTTAAATTGTAATTATGTTTTGTAAAGCATCAGCATTATGGCACATGGGCTATAAATTTTTATCATATGACTAAATGCAAGGGTTGGGCAAAATTTGTCCCTTTGTGTCACACCTGTTGAATATCAATTTTTATTATAAAAAAACCATATTTGTCACCCTTATCTGTCACCCAAGCGGGTGCGTTGAAAACACACATATATTATTATATATTTCGGAAAATTGCATAATAATGCAGAAAATATTTCCAAGTTTTCTATTCTTTAATTGGTTCCACCCACTATCTTTGTTATTTCTTTGATGGGCGCATATTTGTCTCGCAAAATTTATCTAATTTTTTGTTCGTCGACCAAATTGGTTTAAGGCTAAAGAATAATTTTTAAAATAAGTACTTTCATACACGTCGCGCTACGCGAAATTTCATTTGATTGCACTCTATATTTAGCTGAATTAAAAATCACCAGATAAGTCGTAAATCAAACTCTTGTAAATATTGTAAATAGAACTTTCTATTTTCAAATTCTTATAATGCTTATTAAGGAGGATCATTATTTTCTCGGAGAAAGTTCATCAAACTTTTGTAAATATTGTAAATAGAACATTCTATTTTCGAATGCTTATTAAGGAAGATCATAGTATTCTCGGTTAATTATTTGGAAGAATAAAGAGAAAGTTCATCAGACTATTGTAAATATTGTAAATATAAATAGAACATTCTATTTTCAAATGCTTATTAAGGAAGATCATAGTATTCTCGGTTAATTATTCAGAAGAATAAAGAGAAAGTTCTTTGATACCATATTATAGTTTCAAACACCCCAAATAACAAATATAATAATATTCCTTGCCCCAATCGTCATCAAAATGAGCATTTTTTTTGTTGTCTCACTTTAAAGATTAAATATTTAATTAATCTTTTTTAATTCATAGACAACAGCTATAATAAAATAAATATTATTGAATTATTTATTTTCCATTAAATTAATTATAAAGAAAAAACGTTTGGCCGATTAAATGTACAAGTTATGCGGTTATAAATTTAATTATCTATGAGGTTGGGTATAATTAGTTTTACTTTTTAAAATTGGGATAAGAAATATTTAAATTTTTGTTGATTCATAAACAATTAAAGTCAAGTCCGATAAAAAAAAAGTAATTATAAACAATTGTGATTACTTGAGACTTTTTTACATAGTATTAATATCTATAGGTTCTTATAGCATGTGACTAATGTGATTATAAAAATTCAATAAAATTCCTTATTAATAGGTATAATAAAATAAATATTATTGAATTGTTTATTTCCATTAAATTAAATTAATTAATTATAAAGAAAAAACGTTTAACCGATTTAAAGAAAGAAAAAACGTTTAACCGAAATATAAGTTTTATATTGCATTGTAATTATTACTGTATACAATGACAATGGGTTATTATTTCTGTGATACAAATTTTATTTTTATGATAAGTAATCAAGTGACCAAATTTTTGCAGATGAAAATGAAACAAAAGAAAAAAGAAGTCGGATTTGGTACAATCATTAAAAATAAGAATGTGTCCCAACTCCTCTCAAAAACTTTACTTTGACAATGGATACGTGTTTTCGTCATTTTTAATGAGACTTTTTACTAATATTTTTTTTCTTAATTAAGTAGGTGAACTAAAAATTAATCTGATTGTTACCTTTCACTGTTTATTGTTTTTTGATTTTCGATGTACAGTATTTATCATTATTTTCGTTACTCGTTATTATTTTGAGCAATGCTTTAAAAAATTACACAATATTTTGTTTTTCGTAGAATAGAAGTTTTACGTTGCAGAAATATTATAAATTTGTAAGGATGTATATCAGACTATATTATGGTAATATATGAAACTTGAAATAAAACTCTTTGAAACGCGTGCGATTAATTCAAGTGTAAAAAGTTTAACTCTATACTTGTAATTGAAGTAACACTACAATGATTCTGCCGCTGATAATTTAAATAAAAATCTTTTTTATGAATTTTATCAGCTTTAATAAAGATTAAAGTAATAATAATGTATATAGTATTATAATAATAAGTAAAATATTTTAAAGATTCTAAATGAATATAAAATAAATAAATAAAATTAAATTATAAAAATAAATATAATATAATATGTATATGATAAGGAATTGATACTTACTGACAAGTCGACTGGTGTAAATTTCTTCTGGATGTGTTTGTAATTATGAGGATTTGTAGTTGTTGTATTTATTAGGTTTTTGGAAATTTTTTCGCATTATCGATTTGAATTGTAATTTCATTATAATTTTTAAAATCATTTTCCCAATAATCACGATTGTATTTTAATAACTCTTCATACAATTCTTTAAAAGTAGGTCGATGAGTAACTCGAGAATCCCAACACCTCATAATTATTCTAGTAATTAATTTTGGAGTATGAAATGGAATTTTTGGTCGCATATTTGTCTGGCTAAATCTTTGTCATGTGGCACATCATAATATGGTGCAAATCCAGTAATTAATTCATAAATTATAATTCCGAAAGAATATACACATCAGCAGCCTTTGTAAATTCTTCTCCACATAAAACTTCTGGAGCAATATAAGGTAATACGCCAACGATATTTCTATTATTATTGGAATTTTCTAAACTTTTTCCAACTATTTTACTTAATCCAAAATCCGAAATATATAAAGCTCCATATTTATAATCATTTGATAAAATATTTCCAGGATGAAAATCTCGATGTACTATATATAATGAATGAAATTCTTTAAAACTATATGCTAACCGATATAAATTAAATAGTTTATCATTCCAATTAATATTATTGAAATGATTTTTTAAATAATCTCTAAGATTTCCATCAGGCATATTAGTTTTAGTATTCCATGAATTCGGATGGAACCAAAGTGATCCATTGATTTTAAGTAAATTATCATCTAGTAATTTATTTTTCCAAATTATAATTTATATTATAAAAAATTGCATAATATAATTCTGAAATATTTTACCTTATTTAAGGACTCTTCATTTAAATCAGCAAAATTATTAAACCTTTTTAATGCCACTGTTAGAAGTTTTTTTTTTTTCTTCTTATTTATTAATTCTTTTCTTGTCATATTTTACTATTTATTATTAATTATTTGTTCATTATTTATTATTACTAAGTAGTTATTGTATTAGTTTTAGAATTTCTCTATATATGTTTAGTTCTATTTCTATTTTTGTAATTAATTTTTTAGAGAATAGTATTAGAATTCATATTAACTATAATAGAATTAAGATAGAAAAGGCTAGTGGAGGAACAAAGGACCTCAAAGACCCCAAGTCTTGATCATCTTGAACCCCAGTTGAGGTCTTAAATTAAGAGACCCCAGGTGGGGTCTATTTATCCTTAGACCTCAGAGTAGGCATTAGAACCCCAAGAGAGGTTCTTAGACCCAGCATAGAAATGTATATAAGGACAAGAGAAATTACCTTGCCTAAGTCAGTTTGTAAAGTTCATACAATTCCTATTTCTTTTATTTTTAATAAAAATAACAATTACTTTACACTTTTGTCTTAAAGTATTGCTGAAATAACCAAAGGAACCCTTTATACCCAAACTCACCTTTTCTTATTTTATTTTAATTTATTGATTTTGATTGATTTTAGTTTATAGTTATTTTATTTGATTTGATTATTGCTTTAGTTATTTGATTTGATTTAGTATTTTTATTTATTGATTAGTTATAGTTATTTATATTATTTGGTTAATTATTTAGATAAATTGACATTATTCTTGTTTAATTGAATTCTTTCTATATTTTATATTTTTATCTTAAATATTTATAATCATTTACATAATTTAACCAACACAAGTTCACTACCAAGCTAAACCACTATAATTTAGTAAAGCTTGCTCTCCCAGGTAGTAA
>CAJVPK010001306.1:0-12432 GCA_910592015.1 Diversispora eburnea
AGATCTATTGTGTCACAAATTTTAAATAAGTAATTGGTTTCAAATATTTTTTCCGCTGCCAAAAATAATTTGGACTGCCAAAAATAATTTGAGCTGCCAAAAATAATTTGAACTGTCAAAAATAATTTGGGCTGTCAAAAATAATTTGAATTGCCAAAAATAATTTGGGCTTTGGACTTTTTTGACCTTTAAAGCCCAAATAATTTGGGCCTATTCTACCATCCAAATCTCAAATTATTTTAAAATTTGGGTGGCATGTATAGTCAAACCTTATAAAAATCTCATAGCCTTACTTCTTTCGAACAAATCTGTAACATCTAAATTTTTCAAACATTATACTTTTTAATATAGATTAGTTAGTAGTTTATTATATTTTAGTTTAGCTACAGTATTTTTAGCTAATAGTTAATTGTATTTCTTGAAGGTCGGATCTTGGTCAACAGTATGTATTAATATTATTTTTTTTAAAAAAAAAAATTTATATAACTTTTGAAAATATATATTTTAAAAATTTTTTCTAATAATTTTAATTTTAATTTTAATTTTGACTTTTATTTTAATTTTTACTTTTATTTTTAATTTCGATCTTCATTTTATTTTGACTTTTATTTTTAATTTCGACTCCTATTTTTAATTTCAACTTTTATTTTAATTTCGACTTTTATTTTAATTTTAACTTCCATTTTAATTTTGAAATATCAAAATTTTGAAATAGTATTTTGGAATCAATTTTGAGGTATTTATATTTTAGATTTCGGGTTTTAAAATAATTTTGCGTGCAAGTATAATTTAAATAATGGAATTATCGAATCTCATAGTCACCACCAAATTGTTGATTATAATTACCTTTACTAAATACAATAAACTAACAACTAATAATAAGGAAACTATTGTTTAAAAGATTACAAAGTAATTAGACGAATATGTTAAAGTTGAATAGTTTATATCATAAATATAAAAGATAAAAGATTTGGTATTGTAAATTTGTTCAAAAAAAGTTAAAGGTGTGAGGATTTAAAGGGATAAAGAGTTTTATACTAAGTTCACAGCTATTCGCAAAGAATATTATAAGTTTCACATAGAAATTTCAAGAATTCACACAGAATTAAGATAATTAATTCAGATTACAAAGTAAGGTTAATTATAAACAGAATAATACTGAGATCATGAAGTAAGGTATTATTAAGAAAGTATTTCACTAAGAAATCAAAAAGTTAAATTATTATTTGTCACAAAGATTTTTATTAATAATTTATTATAATTATTAAGTTCAGAATATAATTGAGTTCTAACTGTTCTTTTATTAAGGACAAAAGTTACCTCTATTTATGTAAAAATATTATCCTTTTGTAAAACTATAATTATTAATTTCAAGAAAGCTCTGGAAATTTCTGTCATATTTCAGGATATTCTATAAATTATTTTTGCTAATGAGTCATTTGTGCCAGAGGTATTTACCAGAGGTGTCGACCAGAGATATTAACCAGAGGTGTCAACCTCACGTTACAATTGGTTACAAAAATGATTTACATCTGTTACTTATAAACAAAATAATTCTAATATAAATGTAATACAGATAAAGAAATCTAACTAATAAAATATACTAATAAATATAATAATAATAATAATAAAATAATAATATATGTAAAGAAATAAAATTAACAGTAACTACTATAAATGTTTGAGATTTTTTAAAAAAAAATTAGATAAGTAATTAATAATTTTAAAATAAAATCACTAATTACTTATCCAATTTGTGTTTTAAAAATTTTGAACTTTTACAACAAATATATTGTATTTTCTAAAATAAGGTTACATAGTATCATTTCAATGACCAGTAAGCAAAAAAATATTTTTATATGTATTATATACAGCTACAATTAATTGACATAAAAAAAATTTTTAAAATCAAATGTAATTAATTTAACCTGTTAGCTGATTATAGATACAAATAAAATATTTTTTTGTTTATAAATTATTCAAATGATACTAAATAACTTTATTTTAGAGAACATAATGCATCTACTGTAAAATTTTAAGATTTTTAAAAAATAAATTATATAAATAATTAATAATTTAAACTAAAATCACTAATTACTCATTCAATTTATGCTCTAAAAATCTCAAAATTTTACAGTAGATACACTATATTCTCTAGAATAAAGTTACTTATTATCATTTTTAATTGTTTGTAAGCAAATAAAATATTTTTATTTGTAGATATAATTAGCTGATATGTTAAATTAATTTTATTTAATCTTGAGAATTTTTTGTCAGTTGATTATAGCTGCATATAAAAATATTTTTTTGCTTACTGATCACTGAAAATGATACTAAGTAATCTTATTCTAGAGAATACAGTACATCTACTATAAAAGTTTGAGATTTTTTAAAACACAAATTGAATGAGTAATTGGAAATTTTATTTTTAAAACAAAATTAGTTACATTTACTCAGTTCTCAAGAAATTGGTCTGAAACTTTTACAGTAGATGCAATGTATACTTGAGATTAAGATCATTTAGCATCATTTTTAATAGTATATAAGAATCAAAAATACTTTTACATATAGAAATAATCAAAATTTTGTAAAAATTTTTTATAAATTGTAGGTAAGTTTGCTCACAAAACATAATTAGAACCTGAAGTGTAAATAAAATAAATAAAAAATACCAATCAATAATGGTATTGCGAATTATTTGTTCTTTACTTTCACAAAAATGGTTAGAAAAACGAAGTTCAAATGGGGAAAATTGTTGGTTGTATATGTTGCCGTAGTTTTACTTCAAGCATTTAACTCCGATTCAAAACACTTTTCTCTCATACTTTTTCAACTTTCTTTATAACCTCATGTCTTCTGCCGAGGAAGATCATATCTTGGTCATTTTCGATTATCCTGTATAGTTTGTATACTCGATTTACCATCACATTAATACTCTTTTCCTTTGTACACAAGTTAATAATTTCGATTTCAATGTATTTCCTTTGCACGCAGGTTAACAATACATTATTTTTTCAAGGTGAGACTATAGCAACATCTAATAAAAATAATGAAAAGGGGATTTTTTTTTGCCAGTCAATGATATATTGTAAAAAGACTATTTGAAGAACTTTATAATAATCCAGATAAATAATTCAACTATAGCATGACGAAGATGCTTAATGACATCTGTTTTGTCTTAGCCACTCTTTCTGACCGGAAAATGGAAAAATATGACTTCTACATTATACATTTAATTATAATGACAAAGTTTGTTCTTGAAAAATCTTGACGAAGCTAGAGCATCTGCTTTTATTAAGTTCTACAATTCACAACCAGAATCAAGGAACTATCCACTAGAAGAAACTGTTTCCACTTATTATGTTAATTATATTTTCTGTAGCCTACTTACCATTAGTGCAAAGAATGAGGACATGCTCTTCAAAGATATAGTTTACTCGGCATTTTCGTGCGGACGTGATGTGTTATCGCATAAATGAAAAAATATAGGACCTTTCCCTTCAGTCAATCGTAATATTGATTTATCAAACACTTTGAGCTTAAGTGGCACAAAATCTGGAGTGCTGAGAAATTATGAGAAATTATAATGATAATCGGGTTGCTCAGCTGTATGGAATAGAGATGGTTGGAATGGAAATATTAAAAACATATACATCCCTAGCAAGCAACAAAGAATCTAAGGACATCATGCGTGAGTACAAAATTTGGAAGGGGTCTAATATTTTGGATGATGCAATTTTTAATGTTAACAATGCGTTAGCAAAAGATCATGGTTACACTGTGTTGGCTGATAAGTTTTTTGGATTGGAACGAAAAATCAACTCATTTTGGTTTCGGTTTCAAAGGAAAGCGAGTCATAGACGAATTTACAAACCGGTAGATTATTACTTCATTATTTTTTCAGTCTTTCTAGGGTTTTTTACAATGGTGCAGACAATTTCGGGAGTAGTTTCTCTCATTCTCCAAGTAAAATCTTCTTAAATTGTCACATAAACTATATCACCTATCATAAAATATTTATCTTGTTTTGCCATTTGTAATACCGCACCACTATGAATTGCATTATTAATAATAAATTTCGGCACTAGCATAACGGTTCTAGTTTTTGCATTATTGTTCACTTTCTTTTTATCTCGTGTATGCATATTATGAGGTGAATCAGAATAATAAAAGAGATCATATTAATTAGGGTTACAAACGATCTGCTAGGAATCACGATATCAACGTGACGGAAATTAAAATCTACGCTACCCATTTCATTCATTTTAACAAAATAAAAAATGAGTTCCGATCAAGAAATAGATTACTACGAACTCTTAGATGTTACTTACAATGACACAAGAGAAATTATCGATAAAGCATATCGTCGTGCTGCCATAAGATTTCATCCTGACAAAAATCGGGATAATACTTTAGAAGGTTTCTATAACTTAATTTGATCTATTTGGATCTTATTTCATATAAAAGACACGTTTAACACCATATTAACATACCTTAATTACTATTATGATTATTATGATTATTATTATTGCTTAGCCACAAATAAATTTCTCTTGGTTTCGAAGGCATACCAAACTTTGATTGATCCTAAAAAAAAATTAGAATATGATACTTTACATAAAGCACGTATTGCGGCTAAGAAAAGATATGAGGCTTTGGATACAAAGAGAAAAGCTATGAAAGAAGGTAAAATAAATCTTTAAATTTTCATTTCAATATTTTGTGATCTCAATGTTTTCAATGTCTAAATTATTTCATTATATTTGGGTTATTATAGAACTTGAGGAAGGAGAAAAGATTGCTAAGCAAGCAAAAAAAACAGTTTTTACGGAAGAATCAAAAGCAAAGGTTTTTTTTTTAAAAAAAAATTATTTATTAATTGTTGATTCACGTAAAATTGTAATTTTTAATAAATTTTATTATTTCTCAGATTGAACGTTTAAGAGAAGAGACACTTAAACGAAGACAAGAAAGAGATGAAAGATTAAGACAAGCTGCTATAGCAAAATCTAAACTTTCTTCTTCCACCACCAATAATTCATCATCCTCGAATTTTCCTCCCATCTATAGGAAACCTAATTTCAATGTAATTTTTTTTTTTTTTATAAATATGTAGATTTTTTTATATTTTTTTTTTTATTGAAATATATATCTTTTTCAATTTTTTTTTTTAGATTAATGCATATGAAACCATGGTATTAAATAAAATGTTGGAAGTAGGAAAACTTGAGCAAGAAATCCGTGAAAGAGAATCAAGAAAATCCTGAATAAATTCATTCGATCTATTCGTAAAATAAAGAATTCTATTAATTAATAATAGTAGATGTTAAAAATAATGAAAAGTCTGGGACCTGAAAATTTTATATAAGGTTTGATAATTAATCTTTGCCTGAATAAAAACATCAAATATTATATGTATTGCTTATTTGTCATTACGGTCTTTTCGATCTTTATAGTCCCTACGTTCCTTCTGATCCTTATAGTCTTTATGATTTTTACGATCCTTATAGTCTTCATTTCGTGGTTTTCTTTGATCATCCATACCTCCGTCAAATTTTTTACCACGTGAATCACCACCACCACCACGTCCAATCGCTTCTTTTTTATAACACCTCGGATCTCCTATCGCTAATTTTACTGCATCCAAAAGGTCTTGCCAGGGACAAGAATATGCTTCGATGCTGGCAAAAAAAAGATAATCATGTCCTAATATCGATGATGAGTGAGAAACATTGTTATTAAAAAAATTCTAAAATTCTAAAAAAAATTTTTTGTTAACTTACGAACTCTTCCCACAACCGGTAAGGCATATCTTGCTGCTTCACGAATACGTCTTTTAATTCTATTCCTTACTACAGCTAGTTTACATACTTTCTTTTTAGATACTACAGTTTGTAGACGATAAGTTGTAATTGGTTGTTTGGTTTTTTTGGCTAAATGTTATTATGCATATATATTGAATAGATAAAATATCAATTGTTAATCTGCTAGACAACTGTTAGATAACTTTTACAATATAATTATAATAATTTATTTATTTTCACTCACTAAAATATTTGTCAGTTATATTCCAAGGTCGAACTGCAACTGAAAAATAAGTAGATCGAGTAGTTCTTGAGAGTGATCGATTTGTCATAATCATTCCAATTGTATTTTCATCTATTGAATGAACCTTAATGTATATTATTTTATTTATATAAATAAATTTTTTCATAAAGATTAAAAGATTTACAAAATAATTTTCTTTTACCTCGTTTATTAATAAATAAGGTTCAGTTCTCTTTGATTTTTTTTTGACTAAAAAAAAAAAAGTGAATTAAGAAAAATAACATTTTAATTCATTGTAACAAATTATATTATTATCATCAATTATTATTATTATTAAATTAAAATTAAAATAATAATAAATCAAAAATTAAAATTAAAATTATCATTACTGTTATCATTATT
Source organism: Diversispora eburnea (assembly GCA_910592015.1). NCBI lineage: Eukaryota > Fungi > Glomeromycota > Glomeromycetes > Diversisporales > Diversisporaceae > Diversispora > Diversispora eburnea. The sequence continues at coordinate 6,451 of CAJVPK010001306.1, forward strand.
AGTAGTTCATTTACCCTTTGATTTTTCGAGTTCTTTTGATTTTTTAGCATCTTTTTGGGGATTGCGAGATTCTTTAGTTATAAATCTTCTTTGTATACAAGATAATAATGGTATTATTGGGTTAAAATTAATGTTAATAATGCGAGGTCTAGTTATATAATTTAACATTTTAAACAAATTATCATATAATTTTTGTTGATAAGATGTGACATAATCGCAGTATTGATTTTTTTAACTGGCGAGCCATTTCTTCAATTTTATCTTTCATTGTCAAATCAAAAACAAAAAGAATTATGTAATCAAAATCAAAAAAAAAAGTGTCAGAAATAGATACAATAATTAGACAGTGTTAAAAAACATATTTATGTTATATAGTTCTCTAAACGTGCGCCGATCTCCGAAGTCAGTATTTTTTATAGTGTATATCTACTTACCGCATATCATTATCTCTAAAAACACGGATCTACCTTATCTTTCTTTGGTAACAAGTTAAAATTCGCGTCATGATGAAATTTACTTTCTTAATCACCAATTGATCACTAGAGGTATCACTTTCTCACAATGTCACCTTTAAAAATAATATTACATTTTTAAGGCGAAACGAACTTTTTTTTCGCGGCTGATCTTTGACTGACATAATTTTCGCTTACATTAAGAATTTATATAATGCATTTTTTTTTTTTTATTCAACAATTTTATTTATTATGTTTTTTAGAGAAAAAAAAAAGAAAAAAGAGAGGTAATATTTAAAATTAAAAATATACACCCTATATTATTATTTGATTAGGTATTTTATTTTGTTAAAGTATTATTGTGTAATGTATATTGTTTTTTTTTCTTTAATAATAAAAAAAAATTCTAATGTCCTTTTTTTTTTAATTTATGCAAACGGATATTATTAAAACTGTTAGAATAGATAATATAAACCCAATGAAAATAATCAAATATTAAAAAAAAGTCTAAGATTAAAATTTTAATGAGAAAATATTGTTTGTTTTTTTTTTCAATTAATAAAATGGGCAAAAATGATATATAATTTTTTTTTGACACTTAATAATAATAATGCTCAAAAAATTTACAAAGAAAAGTTATAAAAAAATCAAATGAAAAAGGAATTACATTTTATCTTTATATATGGTTCAAAAACAACAACAAAAAAATATATATAAATATATTTTTTTATTATTATTGGAACTCTTTTCTTAGAATAATAATGCATCAATACCACCTTCAGCTGCTTGTTCCTGTTAGAAATAAAAAAAAAAAAAGAGAAAGAGAGAGAAATAAGTGGGCATTTAATATATTACCATAATAATAAAAATAATAATAAAAAGAATAAAAAATAAAATTCTTACCTTGACAAACATTTCAAAGTATGAGTATATAATTGTAACTGCTAATAGTATACCGGTACCAGATCCCAAAGCCCCTAAGAAAAGGAAAAAAAAAAATAAGTCACTCGAAAAATTATCTCAAAAAAAAATATATATATATATGAATTATATAAATACTAACCAAGTAAATCCGCAAGAACTGATAACGCGCCAATGCAAGCACCACCGAAAGCAGCAGCAACTGGAATAACACGTTTCAATTCTTTGTATGTTGAACCTTCTCGATGTCCTGCCATAACCATATCTTGTTCTTTAAGTTGTTTGGCAACTTCACGTGGCGAAGATCCGGATACTTCAATCCAAGTTTTTGAGAAGAGAGCACAAGCGGTTAACATGAATAAAATGTATATGGCGGTGTGAATTGGATCTAATAAAGCATCGGTAATGCTATGCGGTGGTGACATAAAGTAAGCTAAACCTCCTGATGCAAATAATTGTGATGAACCCTCATATGGCTATTATTATTATTATTATTATTATTATTATTATTATTATTATTATTATTATTATTATTATTATTATTATTATTATTATTTGGTAATGATTAGAATAATAATATATAATTAGGATTTAAAATTAAGTATGAATTAGAATTTTAAGTATGAATTAGAATTTAAAGTTAATACGTACACTCCAAACACCGAGGAGACGAACGAAAATATTATCGGGAAATCGATTATACAACATTTGGGAGATTAAGAAAACATTTGTTGTAAGAGCGGATTGAAGCATAATTGGCATGTTTGATGTGTAGAAAAGTTTAATAGGATATGTTCCACGTTGACCACGATATTTATTAGATTTGACAGGAATTTCCACTCGAAAACCTTGAAGGTATATAACGATGGCAAAAACAAGTACGGTGGCCATTAAGTTCATAACATTTGGTAAATTGGTTCGATAAAATGCTTCCTTAAGGGCTCGAGTTTTATCATTACGAGTGAAAACCAAATAAAATAATGCAACGATGGCTCCTTCGAATTCGGGACCTCTACCGGTATTAACAGTGGTTGGACTGAACGCTTTCCAAATAATGGATTCACAAATATTGGTGGCAATGAAAAGAGAAATTCCCGATCCTAAACCATATCCTTTTTGTAAAAGTTCGTCCAAAAGCATAGAGATGAGACCAGCAACCACAAGTTGGATTATAAGTAATAAACAAACACCAGCTCCAATTTCAGAGGGATCACCGTATAACCCAGTCATTACGGAAACAGTGGCTTGACCAAAAGCGAAAACCATTGCAAAAAGTTTTTGAGCTCCACTAAATAAAGCTCTATCTTCCTTTAAGCTAAAGTCGACTTCAATAAGGTTGGCACCGGCGAGAAGTTGCATGATCATACCCGAAGTTACAATGGGGGTAATACCGAGTTCCATTAATGTCCCTCTGTTTGAAGCAAGAATTACACGTAACCAATAAAGAGGATCAGATGAATCGGAGGACATGATACCATATAGTGGAATTTGCGAACACACCAAAAAAATGAATAGTGTGACGGCTGTCCACAACACCTTTTGACGAAAAGGGACCTGGAATAATATTTTTTTTTAAATAATAAAAATTTTAATAATTTTTAATAACCATCGTATTTGTCTAAAAAAACTTTTCTATATTTCTTTTTTTTCTTATATATACAATACCTTTCGGTCTGGTGCCGCGACCTCTGGAAGTATGGCCATAAAAGGCCTGATGAGATTTAGAAATCGGACTATTAAATAATTTTCGATATATTAATCATTTTAAGTTAACATATTTATTTTATTCAGAAAGATAGATAAGAGGAAATTAGTCAATCAAGAATACTTACAACCCATTGAAATTAGTTAAGCCAGAAATCAATCAGAAATCAATAAAAAAAAAAAAAAAAAGCCCGAAGTTGTAAAGTGAGTGTGAAGTGTGTGGGTATTTAAAAAATTACGATCAATCATCCAAATTTAATTTATTTTATAAAAAAAAAAATATTTTATTTTTTTAAATGAACCAATTAATTTTATCCACGATTCATTAAAAATGGTTTTCATGTAATACGTAAAACTTATCAATTGTTGATTTGTTCAATTTTTGATAATTTGCCACCACATTTTAATATACACACATCAATTCTCTTACATTTTTAGTACAATTCTCGTAAATTCTGCAAATATATCAAAAAATAACTATCAAATATAGTTAACAATAGAACTAATTCGAACATCACTTATAACTCAAATATAACCAATAAATCAAATATAAATCAAGTATGAAGAGAACTTTAGCAAATTCTCCTCAGAACTCTTCTAATCCTTCAACTTCCACTAACCGAGGAGGTCAACAACTTGGTGGTTCGGGAGGAAGTGGAGGAAATTTTTTTTCTCGTTTCCTTCGTGACGAAATTTTTGCAGCAGATAAACGTCAAGGCAACTTTGAAATCGTAATATCACTTAGTGTATTTATTGGCGCGATAGCCTTCTTACGAAAATATCCTGATCTGTTGGCTGTGTGAATTTATTTTATTTTTATTTTCGAATTTACAGGTAATAAAATTAAAATTAAATTAAAATTAAATTAATTAATTTAATTAATAAAAAAAAAGCAGATATATATATATATAAATATATTTTCAAAATTTCAATTTTATTATTATTATTATTATTATTACAATTGAAATTATTTTTAAATATTTTTGAAAAAAAAAGAATCTCTATTTATTTTTTTTTAAAAAAAAAAAAAAATCCGGAGAAAATAAATAATCATTAATCATTTTTATAGTTCTTTAGAAAATCTGCTACAATTACTGTGAATTCCGTAGTTTTTTCGGTATGTACTGTAAATATTGACAAAAATATAATAAAATAAATAAATAAAATAAAATTAAATAAAATAAAAAATATATATAAAATAATTTAATTTATTTAATTTATTACCCCAATGACCGGCATCCAATTCTGCGATTACCGCATTAGGAAAGAATGTCCTTATAGTAGGATGAACCTAATTATCATAATTATCATCAAAAAAAAAAAAAGGAATTTTATATAAATAATAAATAATAAATAATAATAATAATTAATAAATTTAGAAATAATGTAAACCTTGGGAGGCACGTAATTTGATCTTGTACCAACAACAAATAAAGTTTTTTTATGAAAAGCTTGATGAGCCGAATAGAAAGGAAATCCACTTAATGTTTCTAAAGAATCTTTAAGGATATCTAATGGAATTTGAAAACTGTATTTTTGTTCATGTGCTTCTCGTTTAAGATTTGTGAGTAAAAATTGACGAAGAACGTGATCCTGTATTGTTGTGTATTATATATGATTAAGTATATTAATGATAATCATCATCATCATAATAATCATAATCATAATCATCATCATCATAATAATCATAATCATAATCATAATCATAATCATAATCATAAGAATCATTCAAAACATACGGAAATATAATCTCTCATAACTTGATCCGCTTGCCTACGTGTCGTCACACCCAATTGTTCAATTTCTTTCATAACCTCTATATAGTCTTTAAAATTTTCATTTAAACGAGCATAAATCGGAGCGGTATCAACAACCACAAGTTGACCGATTCGTTTTTCATGCCTTAATGCTAGTACCATGCCAACCTTTCCTCCCCTAATAAAATAAAATAACCGAGAGAATAATGAAAATATATTATAAATAAAATAAAATAAAATAAATAAAAAAATATATCAATTAAGAAATATAATATAAATTATTCAACACACATTGAATGTCCAAGTATAACAACTTCTTTAAGCCAATGATCATGTATGAATTCATTAACATCATCCGCCATTATTTCATAATTATGTATTTCGGAATGTGGACTACTTCCATGATTTCTTAAATCCTAGAACTCAAAAAAAAAATATAAATATAATAAATATATATAAATATATATATATATATATATATATATATATATGATTATATCAATTGAATAATAATGAATGTTTATTTAATTATTAAAGTATACCAAGTTACCAAGGCAAATACATGTGTATTTAAACGGTGTGAAAAAGCCCTTGATAAGATTTTCCAATTTTGTTTAGAACCAAATAACCCATGTAAAATTATAATAGGTGGAGAATCGGGTCTTTCTCTCGGTCGAGGAGGTTCATATATTGAATATTCGAGTTTTACTGTGTCAGGAGGTGTTATCATATGAGGATTGTTGGTATACGTTCTTTTCATAATTGAAATTGGAGAATTAACAATATTATTTCGACTAGAGATAGAAGAGGAAATAGAGGGAATAAAGGATATAGAGGAAATAGAGCGAGTTGTTAAATAATTGGAAACTAAATAAATTAAATGAAAAGGCCTTTGATATGCCATTTTTTTATTTTTTTTATTTTAAAGAAATTATAGAATTATCGAAAAAATTATCGATTATCATTTAATAGATAATTTAACAGGGGGGACTACATATATAAATTTAAAATAGTTCCCATGGTATAAATCTTAATTTTCTCTACAGTAATTTAATTTACTTTTATTACTATTACACCAACCTGCCAAAAGTATCCGGGCAACAATTTTTTTGTCAAATTTTTAAAAAATTTTAAGGATGAATTATAGC
>CAJVPK010001307.1:0-12432 GCA_910592015.1 Diversispora eburnea
ATACTATATGTTAATAATTATTGTTAAATAATGTTAAGTGATAATAATTAATGTTATGAATTGATAATTATGTTTGTGTAACTAAATATCACGTGAACATGTGATCTTGTACTACTATTTCGCGACTAATTAATGTGTGTTGCAGACTATAAATATTTACTAAAAGAAATTATTAAATTATTACTATTTGTTATATAAACTAATATTTATTAATTAAATTATAAATATTATTTTAAAGGTTATTATTAATTATTGCAGGTGTTTTAAATATCAGATTATCATGATATTTTCATTCTGTAACAATGTCCTATAAGATCTATAGCACTAAATATATATCAGGACATATGCTAGCACCTACATATAAAAAGGTAAGTATTTCAGTAAAAGTTCAAAAAAGATTATGTAGGTGGTATGCAACATTATATAATTTAAAAAAAAAGATATAAAGGCATGTATAGAAGTGATTATGAACCAATATGCAAGGTTAATAATAGGGAATGAAATATTTGAGTTCAAAATCGCAGGCTGATATGAAAATAATACAGTAATCTTAGCAAAATGAGAGGCCTTTAGAAATGGAACAAGTGATATTTATTCTGAAGAGGTACAATATTACTTTGAACATATACTTACCCTTCTGAATTAATCAAGAACACATCTTTTAGCCTATATCAAATGATACAAAAATACGTCTTCCTCTAGTATTTGATTTAAGCATAAATTTATGACACTCGAAGTATCAAATACAGAGTTGTGGAGAGAAGAATACTATGAGGAAGGTATAGATTCGATTATTGCAATGTATAGAATATATGGTCGAGCCATTAAGATAGACTATTGAGTAAGAAATAAGAATAAGAAAAATTATATTTTGTTAATTCTATTGAATAGAAGATTTAATGTTTAATTTATTTTATTTAATAAATAATAAAGAGATTATCTAATACAATGAGCATATAATAATATTATGTACCCGAATAAAATAATTAGAATACCATTTACCCAATATTACTATTTTAGTATCATGCACCCAATATTCAAGACAATATTGGAGACCTGAAATAATAATAAAATTATCTCACACCTATTACTATTATATTGGGTGCATGATAAAATTTACAGAATTAATTATCAGGTACTTAGTAATAATCAATCATATCAAGTATCCGATATGTTTATTCTTCCTCGATAAGTGTCCAATAGGTACCTGATAAATGCCCAATATTTAAATTTTGACCTGTGTAAAATTACTCTAGTTACAAGTCATTTATACTTTCCAATTGGAAGGAATTAACTCATGACCTATTCATAAAGATTATTTGTATCAACATATGAGATCCATATTGTAGGTTGGAACAGATCATATTCATCTTCCATTCTTGAGTTATTAGCTTTAAAATAATAATGTACTGTCATTGCAATACTACCTCTTTTGATTTTTTCAACAAAGTCATGTATAGATATTTCTATGAAAAGTTTGATTTTCACTCTTCTCATTTTAAGCATTACATTTCAAGACAGAAATGGGACTAATACATATTGAGCTAGATCAAGGCCATAATGTTTCATAGATATTTCTTAGAATTTTGTAAAGATATCTGTAAGAAGAAATACATCAGTTTTGAAATATAAATCATAATACTCACCTAAATTTCTATATCCAAATTCTTTTTATACTTTTTAAATATGTTCATAATCCTTCTGCATAATTTTTCCATTAAGCTTTTCACTGAATACCTCAATTGGAAAGAGCTTTGTTTCATTAAATCGGTCATTAGAATTGATATACTCATATGGAAATTCTCCTTTACTATATACCAATGCTATTTTCTTTGATGAATATTTCAATTTTTTATAATGTTGTTTAGTGATTTTATGATTTATCAGAGTTCCAATACATCAGTTATCATCTATTTGGTGAAAGTGTTTACAATTTGTATCTTTACATTTGATAGCATTCAAATTATCTACAAGCTTTTTCATACTAGAATTCATAAATTGCATATTATTAATATATTTCATTTGATCCACTTTCATCATTTTATATCATTCAAAAGTTTCTGCAATAACCGTAATCTAGTATGTATTGATAGATCGACCAACTGATTCATAGACTAGATGAGAGTCATAACTTTTGAAATTATGGAATACTATTGGAACTGGTGTCTTCCATGGTTAAATTCGAAGTTGAAAATTGCAATCATTATGTACTAAACCTCTATACTTTCTTGTGATATGATTGTGATTCCAAACTTTATCTCCATCTAATGGTTTCTTGCAAATTCAACATTCTGTTAATTCATCAAATTTTTGCTATACTATTAAGTATTCTGAACTAGTTTTATTATCCCTAATATTATTATGTACCCAGCCATCAGTTTCACTATTAAATTCAAAAACTTCATTAATTCAAACTAATTCTTTATCCATTTTTCAAATAAATTCTTGTATAACATTTAATCCTCAATATGTGAAAGGTTCCCAAATCTCTCCAGTATTAATCCAATGAATTGAATAATAAAAGTTACTAGGTACTTACTCTTCAAGTTTACATATACTTCCACCATACAACTCATCATATTTTTTATTTTTTAACTCAAAATTAGCATATATTATACAAGAAATATATATTATCCTTATATAGTGTTTGAATTTTTTGATATCATTTTTATCCTTAGTAAGTATATCTATTTTTTATGAAGTTTCTCCCAATCTATAACAGTGATCTTGATGATATGCCAATGATTTTTCTGATAGAAAGTTTTGAAAGTATTAATTGCAAAGATGTTTTTTATCATTATGCTTAGAATCTTTGTGTACTAGTCCATTCAGATTTTTAATCCATAAGAAATGATTCCTTTGACCATATTTACCGATATCTTCAAATTTATTAATATCAGTAAGAGCCATAAGATAGATAATATATAATCTTTTTATCATGCATTCATTTGATCCTTAATGTTCACAACCTACAATTTGACATGAATTAGGTATAAAGAAATTTTACTGGCAATTACAGATTTGAGAGTAGCAGTTTCCTTTTTCCATTTCCATATATTAATTGAAATATCAAGATTTTGAACTTCAATCTTTTGAAAGGTTCTAGGATAAATGGATATTGGTATTGAAATACTGTTCAAATTAACTATATTCAGATATGGTAAGAGAATAAAAAGACATTATAAATTTGTGGTTATACCTTCATTGCTTACAAAGTATATATCTAAAGCATATTGTAAACACTTGTCATCTTCTAATTTAGAGTTATCTGGGTTAATTGTATATTTAATATTGATAAGTCTTTTGGATATTGATTTGTAAGATCCTTTAACAGCTCTTTTAAATATATAAACATTAATATATATTATTTCTATTTGAATTAATGTCAATTCAAATCCATTGTTTAAAAACTCTTTGATTTTTGTGTCTATTTCTCCAGCTGATAATGTTATATGTTCATTTATATCTTGTTCTGAAAGAATAGCTCACATCCTTCCAGGATGATATTTTTAAACATAAAATGGAACTCACATCCTTCCAGGATGATATTTTTGAACATAAAATGGAATCTCTACTTTATAATCACCTTTATCTTTCTTTTCCATTTTTATATAATTACAATATACCACTAATGATAATTTTATCTGGTCTTTTCTTTGGAGTTCTGATTTAAGTACATTTGTAATTTGTTCTCGAGCTGAAGCCATAAGGTGGGACATGTATGGAACTTTTATATATTTTTTAGAATCACCTATAAGAATATTAAAAGTATATGCTAAATTTTCATATAATGAAACAATTGCTTACCATTTGTTTAATGAAGATAGACTTAAAAGTGATCTGTTTGAATCTTCAACTTTGACTTCCTCAAAGATAATATCTCCTGATAGTATTGGATATTAAGTGACAAATCTTCTTTTTATATATTTTTTTGAAACAAAATTTTTGTTCTTTGCCTTATTTGCTAAGAAAATATTTCCTAATTCAGACTAGATTTCTTCAATTTCTGGTTCTTTTATTAACCCCAATACAATAAAATAATTGATTTCCTCTTAAGTGACATTTGGTTCATTATTAGGATTTGATAACTTGCCTTCTCTATGTGCTGAGTTATGAGACCTGAACTAGCTTTTGGATCAATCTATAGAATTTGATTGGGTAATTGCGATGATGAAGATTTTGTTAATATATGAGATGCTATTGTTCTGATGTTATCTTTAATCTCATTTAACTTATCCAAATCTGAACTAATATATGTAACTATACCTCTGTTTTCACTTCTTCTCTTTACAGTATATCTTCTGATTCATTCTCTTTCTTGCTATACTTCTGGATCATTTCGTAAAAGGGATAAGAATATATTTTCTATATAACTTTTTAGATTTTTTTCTCTTCTACGTAACCATTTTCAATCTTGTTTCATATAGGTAACTTTATCTGATTGATCTGCAAAACAAGTAGCTCATTCTTTAATACTTTCATATGGATATTTATTGATTGTTAACCTGATAGATTATGGAGTATTATCTATTTTCTGTTTGTTAGCACGTGGTGTTAGGATTGACAAAGAAGATGGGACAGGTTTTAGATCGATTTGTGAAATTGGTTCAAGTATTTCAGGAGAATAAACTACTTTGGAAGCATATATTCTAAAAGTAGTTAGAATAGGTAATAAAATAGAATATTTATATTTTCTATTTAAGTGTATATTATAATCTTGGATCTTTTTGAAATCATTTTTTTCACACTTGGGATATGGTAGTATCATTATGAATATAGGTGTTGGTAATCTGTTATTTGTATTAATATACTAGATCTTTTGTTTAAATTAAAATTATTCATATTTATATTTTATATACCATGCTAGATAATTATACTTGTAATTATTTGCATAACTCTGGTGAAGTTTGTAGATGAGGTTGTCAACGTCCTGAAGGTTATTTTGATTATTGAAAGTCTAAAAAATATGTTCATTGTAAAGTTTATGATAAGCCTACTAATTCTGAACTTGAATTATGTAGAGCTCATGTTAAAGGGTATTATGTTATGAAATATTTATATAGATAGAATTCTGAATTATGTTATTGAAAAATTTATATCAATTATGGTTAGAGTATAGAAAAATTTATATCAAAGAAGTGTGATATCAAAAAATTTATACCAGTTGTGATTAGAGTATAGAAAAATTTACATCAAAGAAGTATGATATCAAAAAAATTTACACCAGTTGTGATTAAGGTATAGAAAAATTTATACTAAATAGTATATGATATCAAAAAATTTATATTCAGGTATATAAATTTTTGTGTTAGAAAAGTAGTGAAGAATTAGTTTTATAATGAATTCTACTATAACAAATAATTTTAATATGTAATTTAAACTTGTCAAGTTGGAAAAAAATCAAGATCAATATTTATTTTCATTCATATCTTTACTGTGATTTTTTTTTTTTTAATAACAAGTTGTATATCATAAATAATTGATATCCTTTTTAATATGAATTTGAGTAATTAAATGTATTCTAGATATATAAAAAAATTAATATACATTAATATACTAAATGATATTTTTGAGGTGTGAAATATAGCAAATTGACTAGTGCTGTGTCAGAATATCCATTTTTACTTTATTTATTATATATAGACAACTTAATTAATTATTATATCTACTATAATAAATTTCATTTAATATTTATATGATTAATAAATATCAAATTGATAAATTGTAAATTTTTTAATATAAATTTTTAATTGAAAATTATTATATAATTATTAAATAATTATAAATATTATTGACTTGTAGAATAATTACAAACTTGTAAAATAATTGTAAACTTATAAATTAATTATGAATTAATTACAAATTTGTAAAATAATTATGAACTTGTAAAATAATTGTGGACTTGTGAATAATTACAAATTATAATAATTACAAATTTTTTACTATTGAAATTTTTAATAATTATAATATAAGTGATAATATCATAATTTACAATTCGTAATTACAGATATCATCTTTAATTACTTATTTATATATTGTGCAGATCTTAAATTTTGATCTGTTTTATAATAACAAGTTATATATATTTTTAAAATTAATTTTTAATTTTGAAATATTTTATTTTTTTGAAATTTTTAAAATATTTATTTTATATATAAAAATAAAAAAAAATTTGAATGATTAAAAAATTTCAAATTTTAAATAAAATAATTTCATCTTTTAAATAAACTATTTTAACTTTTAAATTTTAAAATATTTCAACTTACTATAATAAATTATTTTTATGTAAATATAAGTTATTTTTATTAATTTAATTATTAATAATATAATATTTAATAAGTATTTCAATTGTAAGATAATTTTTATAAATTATTTTTTTTTTAAAAATTATAAAAAATAATAAACTATTATAAATCTAAAGTAATTTTATTTTAAATTATATAATTATATATTCTTTATTTAAAATTGTTATTATAAATTAAACAAATATTTTTTTAAATTTTTATTTTTAATATTTTATCTAAGTTATATATCAAAATCAAAACTTATATATATTAAAAATAAAATTTTAGTATCATTTTATTTGTTTATTATAATGTTTTTTATTATACTTTAAACAAAAATTAAAATTATTTTTAATTTATAAATATTAAAATTATAAAGTTATTATTAAAATAAATTTGATATCTTTTTATAATTGTAGCAAGTAGTAGGTTACAGGCATGTCTCTTCAGGTTAATCTGAGTCTCATTTTTAACTAATAATTATTAGAATAGGTATTCTATATATATAGGAAATTTTCTCTTGTTCTAATTAATAAAAATTTGAGACAAGATCTCACTAGAACAAAAAAAAAATCTTTTTATAACTGTATTTACTATTGTGCATTAATACTATTGATTATTATATTTACTATGTATATATTATTATTACTATTATATACTGTAACTGATAATAATGATAATTGGCAAAGGTATTGTTTTTGATATATTTATGGTTATTTTTTGATATATCAAATTTCATGTGACAATATATTATTTTTTTTGATGCATCTATAAATAAAACAATTATAAACATATCAAAAAAATAACCATTTTTGTCACACGTATTTGATGTATCAAAAAAATAACCATAGGTGTCTCAAAAACGATACTTTAGCTGATAATTATGTTACTGTATCATGTGAAAACGTGACCGATTCTGAGAATTCACGTGACTATTGCTATTCTATTGTAGATCTCTTTTGACTATCTATTCTGTTTTTATTATAATCCTTTATTTCATCATTGCAGATATTAACTACTACGTCACGAGTATCTGCATACTGCGTAACTATACCTTGGTGATTCCATCCAGTAACAATCTAAGGTCAAAGAATTAGGAGTCCAAAAGTTCAAAATGAAGCCTATACTTCCAATACATGTAGTTGGTGTGGAAATGTTCAAAATATTGGTGGATCTGAGGTGTACAACTGTCAGAATTGTAAGCTGTAATGATCAAGATGAAAATGGAATCTCTCTTCGGGCGTTGCTTGATGGAGTCTTGATTTTCTCCGGAGATCATGCAGGAAATAGTGGTCATACTTAGCAATGCTTAGTATGCCTATTATTGATGTATTACAACCCATCCGGAGTGTATAATAATACAATTCCATTTTTCATATTCGATTGATTTATATTATTTAATAATTTATAGCAGTTTGCTATCTTGAAAAGTAACAGAATTCCGATATCCATAAAATTCGAATTTTATTAAAAAATATCAACCTCAATTATAAAATGAGCGTCAACGCTAGTAACTCAGTTGAAAATAAGAAAGTTACTTTGAAAAGTTGTGACGATGTTGAATTCAAAGTCGACATACCTGTTGCTAGTCGCTCCATCTTGCTCAAAAATATGATTGAAGGTATGTGTCGGTTGTTTTATTATGCATTTTATGAAATATTTAAAAATGTAAAAATTTCAAAGAAACGATTACTTTCACGTGGTTATGAAAACGTTAGATCTGTCTAAGACGAAAGTAATTTATCAATTTTCGCGTTTAATGTAAAAATCTAACGCGTTTATGTACATTATTAAGATGTCGGGGAAACAGATCAGTCAATCCCACTCCCTAACGTCAACGAAAAAGTTTTAAAAAAGGTACCGAATATTTTAATACGACAAATAAATATTGTAAATATGTAAATGCTTTAGAAACAACATAAATTATTTGAGAATTAAATTTATTCCATGTCAATAGGTGCTTGAATGGTGTGAACATCACGTCAATGACCCGCAACCTACTAATGATGATGATGATTCTCGTAGAAGAAATACCGAAATTGATGATTGGGACCAAAGATTTTTAAATGTTGAGCAAGATATGCTCTTTGAAATCATTCTGGTTAGTATTTTTTTATATTTCATTTTTATTTTTATTTTTTATTTTTTATTTTTATTTTTTTATTTTTATTTTTATTTTTTTATTTTTATTTATTTTTCATTTTACTGATTTGTTTTTTTATTTTTTTTTTAAATATTTAGGCCGCAAACTACTTAGATATCAAACCATTATTGTAAAGGATTTAAAGATTTATTCATCTAATTTCTTCATTTGCGTTCAATTAAAATTTCTAAATGTGTTTATTCTTTTAACAGGGATATTGGTTGTAAAACAGTTGCAAACATGATCAAGGGCAAATCTCCGGAAGAAATCCGTTCTACATTCAATATAGTTAATGATTTTACTCCCGAAGAGGAGGAGCAAATTCGCAAGGAAAACGAATGGGCCGAAGACCGATAAGTTCATCAATGAATGCATGGAATAGAATAAATTATATTTTCCATTACGTTGGATTATCAATATTATTTCAAATTGTAGATAAATACTGGCAGGCAAGCTTGCAGTATTTCTCTGACTTTACAATAATCATAATAAATATAACAAACTACAAATCCCAAAAGCTTTAAAGTGAATGATATAAACTGTACTGTACGATCAGGTGAACTGTACTGATGTTTTATTTAACAATGTCATGTGACATCAAATTCGTCATAGCACAGCACGAAGATTTTCTATCGATCTAAACGATAGTAAAAATGATTTCTATCAAATACTTTTCAACGTGTTTTGTAAAATTTTAACAAAATCAAAAGTTTATGAAAATAAATAATAAGTTTTTATTTTGATTAAAAATAAATTGACATATTCTGAATAATGATTTTTAGTATCCAAAAATTTTACTTTAATAAATATTTTAATTTTTATACAGATTACAATATTATTTATTGGGTTTTGTCTTTTGTTGATAATTTTGTGAATTATTTTATTCAAAATACTTTAAAATACAAAATCAACTTGTCAAATTATTATTTTTTTTTATTTACTTACATTGGTCAAATGAATAAAATTCTTGGTACAAATAGATGATATACAAATATTTGTTATTGTAAAAATGTAACTTAGACTAACTCTAAAAAGAGAAATGCCTACACCTATCACTTGACAACAACAGCATGTAAAGTCCTGCCAAACAACCTATTTTATATATCTCAGTTCAGTAACTATTATCCTGGTGTTAACTAAATTTATACAAATATTTTAATATCTATAAATCTTTATTTTTATAATTATTATTATTGTTAAAGTTATTACTATTACTGCTTTAATATTGATGTTAGGTGAAGATATTAATATTTTTTTCATTTTTCTTTCTGTTTTTTTTAATACCATTATTAAATTTCCATGCTTCTTTAATAATACATATAAAAATAGCTTTTTTAATATTTGATAGAAGTTTTTTTATCTTGTAACAATATATATGAAAATAATTATAATAAATTAACTAAACACTTTTATATAAAAGAATGTCATTTAATTCATAACAAGAAATCTTTTTATACAATTAAAAATTGAACAAAAATATAAGCATTTAATATTATATTATATAAAACCTAATAAAATATTTCTAATGTACTATATAATGTAATATCAAAAATAAAATTTAATACAGTACATACAATTTAGTTCTGACAAATAATTTTTTAAGTAGCTAATATTCAATTGCTGATCTTTTATCACATGAGCCAGAAATTTGCAATATTATTGACTTTCATTTGTTCACATGATATATCAATGCAAAAATACAAATAACTTGGTTATTTTTGTTTATATAAATAAAAAATAACTTAAATTAGACTATAATAGTCTCAGGTATATGGCCTGATGACAAAAGTTGGCTACCATTGTTATGTGATCTGATGACAAAAGTTAGCTACCATCATTATGTGACCTGACAACAAAAGTTGGTCATATGTAAACTATTATATATCAAGATGACAATGTATTCAGTCATATATCATCATTTGCAAGTTTGATATGAGAGTTATGCCTGAACTAAAACATAGCACGGCCAAAGTTGAAACACGTAGTGCTGAAATAGTATTTGTAATCTTTTACATAATGCACTCAAATACTGATTAAGAATGAGACATGTAATGCTAAATTGTTATCTATTATTAGCTTTGTATATTGCATTTGAATATTAATTCAAGACTAAGTATATAGTACTGAATTGTTATCATTTATTTTGTATCTATCCAAAGTATAATTTTTTATAATATATATATTTGTAATAATTTTATCTTAGGTGGACACTGATTTTTTTTCAAAGTCATATATTTCAAATTATATTGTTAAAATCATATCTATTTAGTATTTATTTAAAGTACACTTTTATAATATTAGTAATTGTTTTGTAGTCACAAACTATATTTTAACCAGATACTAATTTTTTATCTACTATATACAATCTTATATTTAAAATTTTAACAATGATCTATCATATAACACAATAGAAATATACCTGTTCTTGAGATTACATAACACAAAAATTCCTTTATATGTTTTATATATTGAGATTATACATGTTTTCAAAATTGATTTTGAATTTTTGAGGTATTTTGATATTTTGAGATTTATTCAAAATTTATTTTATATATGGAAGTAAAAAAAATACCTAGTTATATGTATATTTAATCAAAGAATAAATCCGGGTAGTCAAAAAATTTCAGATTTTAAATAAAATAATTTCATCTTCTATGAAAAACTATTTTGACTTTTTTTCCTAAAATTGTAATTTCAAGATCTCAAAATAATTTTGTGTGCAAGTATAATTGAGGTATTAATTTTTGATTTAAATTTTTCTGTATACATATTGTAAGAAGTAACAAAAACTCCTTTATTTAGATATATAACTAGTTGAACGTAACTATCTTTTTCTTTCAGAAATCACTACTAAATTAAATGATATTGTCTTAGTACCTTATGTCTACTTTATTGAAAGATTTATAACAATTATATATATTCAATAATTGCTAAAGTTTTATTTTTTAATTCTTTTTTGTGCAGAGTAGTAGATATACTTATTTTAGTTTCAAAATTTTACTTATATTCTAAAAAATTGATCTCATTTATACTCTTGCATTCTTTTTTTCAGTAATTCTAATTATTTTATATTTTGAAAGTAATCTTGATTCTTTATTGCTCTAACTTTTCTTGAAATATTTTCAAATTTTGTTGTAAATAAAAGATAAATATATCTATATCAGATTCATTTTTAATGAGAAATTCTGAAGATAAAGAAATTAAGGATTCAGATATCTCTTTTTTAATTTTAGTATTGTTTGAAAATTACTTGGAATTATTTGATTGATATTGAATTAATACTATATTATTATAAGAACTCTCTTTACAAATCTCATTATTGAATGATATAGAATATCAGTTATTATAAAATACCAAAATCAGATAATACAAAAATAGTTATTAACTAATTTATTTTATCCATATATCAGAAGTTCTTATCTCAATTAAAATTATATAATACAAAAATCCTCTTGTATGATTTAAGTATCAAAGTATTAATTTTTTATTTGAATTTTTTTCCGTACTTATTGTAAGAGATAACAAAAACTCCTTATCCAAAATATTTTATTTAATTAGACTATATTATTTTGAAAAATTATACATATTCAATAAGTATCACAAATCACTTTTTTAATTTATTTTTATATGAAATGATCAGAACACCTATTTTAGTTTCAAAGGTATACTTATATTTTAAGAAGTTAACCTTACTTATACTTATATATTTTTTTTTCCAATAATTATAATTAGTTCGATATTCAAAAGCAATCTTAGTTTTTCATTGTTCTAACTATACATGTTTTCAAAATTGATTTTAGATTTTTGAGATATTTCAACTTTTTGAGATTTATACAGAATCTATTATATATATGGAAGTAAAAAAAATATCCAGTTATATTATCAGTAATTATATTAATTCGAAAACCTTCGAAATTATATCGCAACATTAGATTTCGAAGGTTATCGATTGTGTCGCAACCCTTCGAAATCGAAATTTAACGGTTAAATTTCGATACGTAATAT
>CAJVPK010001308.1:0-12428 GCA_910592015.1 Diversispora eburnea
TTAAAATTTACACTTAATCTATTAATAAAGTTTATTGGAGCAAGACTCCGTTGGATATAAAAAAAAAAAAAAAAAATCAAAAATAAAACAACAAATATGTTACTAATTAATCTTATAGCTATGAATTCTGTGAATCTGAAGTATAATTTATAAAGTTTTTAGAATTTTTACTTGCGAATTAAATTTAAAATCAACTTCTGTACGCCGGACGTTCAAAAATCGTTCTCTGGAATTTAATCACTAATTATTCGATCAATTTAAATTAAATATGTCTAAATACTTTGCATAAGATGCTATATATTCTTAGATTTAATGTTAATTAGTATTATCTTCATTATTATTTTAATAAATAAAAAACTTTTATATGTAGAAACCATTGACAAATATTTTCGTATTTTTTATTTTTATTTTTAATAAATTTCGGCCGTTTTTATTCACGTCAAAGTAAAGCCCGATTTTTCACCAAATACTATAAAAAATGCTTATATGAAATTGTAGCCAGAAATAATATATACAATTTAATTAGAAGATAGTTGGTATTTATCTTTAATATTCATCGAATCCGGTATGGTTAGTTTTCAAAGATTAAATTATTATTTTTTGCTAATTTTATTTAAAGCGTAATCTCTATTCAATTTTAATACAAAATATATCATATGATAGCCTAGTTTAGGGAAATCTAGTAAAAAAAAAGTTTGTGCCCAGTGACTTTTGATACCTCATTTTAAATACACGATTATGTCATATATAAAATAAAATTCTTTCAATACTCGAATACATAAGTTATCAAAATCACTCAAGAAAAGTTGGAAAATTAGAATAGAGAAGAGATTAAATAAATAAGATAAATTTATTCTTTTATTTTTATTGAAAATAAAATCATTAATATAATTATTAATAATATCATGTACACACGCGAAAAATAAATTTATGTATTATTAAATACCTGTGTATGGTATTTGTATATATGTATATATATATTTATCTATGAAAAAAAATGAATTAAAAATAAAAAGGACTAATCGGTTTATATATGATGTGAATAATGTTAAGGTGATGATGATGAACTAACCAAAAATACCCCCCAAAAAAAAAATTTATCCTCCAATTTCCCAAATACAAATTCACTTTGTACAAAAAAAAAAAAAATTAATGAAAATGAAATCTACAATAATAATAATATTAAAATGATTCTACCAATTAGTAATAGTAGTATTTATCCTAACATAATCTCTACCGCAGTATTAGCAGGTTTTCCAGCATGCAATAAGTAAACATAACAACGACCTGGAGTCATAACATTGCTTCTTGGTACCATTCTAATATTAACATTCCAATATCCATTACCACCATTATTAACTTGGGCTACCTGTAATTTAACATATCTTTGCGACATATGTACTGAATGGGTTTGAAAACCTAAATTTATAACTGCACTTGTAATTACAGGTTTAACTCCTACGGGAAGCCGAATTCTTACGGTAAATGTTTTACCATAACCAATTCTAACAGGGTTTATTTGATTAAAATTACCAACACCGGCAAATGTAACTATATTTGGTCGAGGAGTATTGGTTAAGAGGTAGGGAGGGGTGAAAATTTCTACTCGATATCTATATAAATAAATATATTTGTGTTAGTGGAGTTATGTGTGAGAGAGAGAGAAATAAAATAATAATAATTTAACACTTATATACGTACTCAGTAGGATATTTTAATACACCATCATTTTTTCTGTAATTTCCATTAGGATTACTACCAGTTATGAAAACTGTACCGTCGGGGAGTAAATTAGCAACTGAATGATACATTCTGGCAATTTTTGAACCGGTCAATCTTGTCCATCGTTTATTTTTAGGTGTAGCAGGATTTGGATCATATAATAATGGAATGAGAACTGGATTATCGGCTAAATATCTATAATTTGGTGCTCCACCCTTGGCTAATTAAATTAAATTAAAATAACAGTAAATGGTTAAAAAAAAGAAAAGGAATGATATAAAAATAATAATTTTCGCAAGAGAAAAATAAAATAAATATAAAATACTTACTGTACCCAGCATATCCTTTACCAGCTCCATTAACGAATAAAATCTTTCCATCAGCTAAACAAACACCGTCACCCATAACTCGGGGAATTACAAAAGTATCCATATCCCATGTAGGTTTTGCTACACTTAAATCTATTCTTCCACAAGTATTATCAGCTACCGCATTCATATCACCATATTTTTGACCACCACCACAAATCATAAAATCTGGTCTATAATTATTTTCATAAGTTAAAGGTAATAATAATCCCGTGCCGGTGAGAGGATAAGTTCTTGGAGGACCTTTCAATGCTGGTATGTCATTCGGACCTAATATATATTTCTTAGTTCTATAATCCCAAACGCAGGCTTTTGTTCCCGAAAATATAAATAATCGAGTACCATAAGGTAAAACTACTACATGAGGGTAAAGATCAAATGGGAAAGTTTTTAAAAGGAAATCAAATGGTACACCTGGGGGAGTATTATCTTTAGGAAAGAATTCGTAAGTGGGGTTTTGATAGGCTACAGTATTAATTGCTGTGGCGGCAGTACATCCACTAAGGATAAATACACGACCATCGGGAAGTCTATAATTATTATAAAATAAACATAGTATTATGAGATTGTGAAATGTGAATGACAATAACAGATAATGTAATTGTAAACAACATAAAATGATATAATAATAATAATATATTACTTACGTAGTCAAGGTATTGTACCATCGAGCAGAGCTAAGGTAAGATGTTTTTTCTACCCAATTACATTGATTATTAACACAAGGTGTCCATAAACGAATTCCTAGAAATCCACTTGAGGTTTGAGTTCCTTTATCAGGTTCTGCTCCACCAGTTTCAACTAATGTACCATTACTAAATTAATATAAAATTCAAATTATTATTTATTATTTAAATTCATAAGAATTCACGTGATTGTTTTTATTATTTACCCCAAGTAAGCACCGGCGGAACAAAAAGTATTTGAACCTAAATCGAGTACTCTGAATTTATTGGTTCTAAGATCATATTCGGCAGAAATCCCGGGCCATCCATTTTTACGTTTTACGGGATTGTTTTCGGCTATTATTATTATATGTGTGTGCGTGTGATTGAAAATGTTTAAAAATGTTTAAAAAAAAAATAGTAAAATGGAATGGTAAAGAAAAATAATAAGATAAACTTACATTTGTCAACAATCACCATCTTGTACGGACCGGATTGAAACGTGTGCATAGCTGCTACTCCCGAACTAAAAAAACAAAAAATTTAAACCGTAAATAAATAATTCGTTATAAATGTAAATAAATAAATATATATATATATTTAACTCACTTTCCAACAAGTTTCCAAGTTCCTTGAGCCTCAGCTTGTAATGGGGCTGAACTTAACAAACCCAAGGCAAAAAATGCCAAAGAGAGTAATGATGTCTTCATTTTTTAATTAACTTTTTGGAAAAAATAATTTCTTGTATTATTATTATTATTATTAATGTAAGAAAGGAGAAGTAATTTTTTTCTTTTTTGGAAAATTATATAATATATATATATATATCTAATATCTATCATGGAATAATTCGAAGAAGAGAAGATGTTTATTATTTATAATGAATGTGTATATAAATTATTTATTGTTAAAATTGTTGAAAGGAGAAGATTTGTTTGATATTGACATGATATGAAAATAATAACGAATATAGTGATTTGTTGAGTACGAGAAATAATTTTAGGGATTAAAATAGAACAAATTAGAATGGTTTAGTTAGTAAGTAAATAAATAAATTAAGAACAATAAAAGAATAACAAATAAATATTAAACAAAGAATAATAATAATAAAAATGATAAAAATAACTTACTTTGAAGATCCAAAGATCATAAGGGGTATAATTATTCTCTCAAAGAAATGTAAATATATGGATTATTTATATATGATGAAGAATGAATTTATGATAAACTCTAAATCTATTCTATAGATGTGAGAGTGAATGATGTTCGAAAAAACGAGGAAAAAAAAAAAAAAAAGAGAAACAATAAATAAATAAGTAATTAAAAAAAAAACAAAAAAAATAAAAATAATACAATAACAATAAAAAAAATCAAATCGAAAAAAAAATACCAATTCCAGGAATTATATTTATAAATAAATTGAAAAATCAAAGTTTAGAAGTTATAAATGAGGATGAAACAGATAATATGGGTATTAAAGGAATAATATCCAAAATAAAAAGATGTATGAAGGAAGACGTCGTTTCTTATTATGATGTGTTAGCCGAATTTTTAAATGAGAGAACGAGAAAATGAAGAAAATTAATGAAATTAAGGAAATAGGAAAAATAATACAAAATAATGAAAATATAGAGACAGAGAGAGAAAAATATTAAATTTAATATATATATATATATATAATATAAAGGGATTAAGGATATTAGAAGAGGAGGAGGAGGAGGAGGATGATGATGTTATGAAGGAAGGGAATGTAAGGGATAAATATATATGAGGAAATGATGAGATAAGAAAATGAGAGAGAAGAGATGAAGATGAAAAATACGAACGAATACCTTCTAAATAGGTCCTAAATAAGTGTGTCCCTAAATAGATTAATTTAAATTTTAATTTATGTTAATTATTAATTAAATTATTATTTATATTTTAATTCTTAATTAGTATAAAAAATACATAATTGTACAATTATGTACATGTGTGCATGTAAATAATGTGTTTTTGAGGTGATAAAGTAAATCAAATATATTTTTTTTTTTTTCGATTGTGAATAAGTGTAAACGGATTGAATGAATGAGTGTATTTAAAAAAAAATAAAAAAATATAATATTTTAAATTTTTCGATTTTACCGTCTTTCTTTCTTTTTTTTTTTTGGTCGTTTTTTTAGCATTTTATACTTTATGATTTTTATTTTATTTTATTTTTTCTGCGGTAATAAATTTTATTCAATAAATTTATATATGTACGTACATTTTTAAATAAATAAATTTCGGTTAATTACATTCGTAATTTAATTTTTTACACAATCAATTTTCGTACATTTGTTTATATTTATTATATTAAAATTTAAATTTTATACATACCTCAATACATTTATCATATTTGTGATTATATTTGTAATATTTAATTTATTTTTAATGTCTATCATTTTATACTCAATATTTAATCATCCGTTATTAAAGAATATTATTTGATGAAAAACATTTAAGCACGGAATTTTCCTTTAAAAAATAATAATAAAAAAAAAAAAACAAAAAAAAAAATTTCTTCGAATATTTCTATTTAAAGTAATTCAATTTTTTTTTGATCACCCAAGAACAATTTGATTTGGTCACATTATTTAATTTTTTAAAAAGAAGGTCGGGGGTAATTAATTTGTTATCATTTTTAAGAAAAGATAAACATTTCACTTGTAATAATTAAATAATATGTATATTTTGATTACAATAAATAATCAGCAATGAAATGGTAAAAAAAGGAAAAGGGTTAAATAATTTAACAATATAACCAGTTTAACTGATTAAACTGATTGATTAAACTAGTTTAAATAGTTAAAATAGAAAAAAAAAGAATGGACAAAATGTCTATCTACAAACCCAACAAAACTAATAAATATTAAAAGGTCTTAATTAGGAATATAACGTAAAGTAATTTAATTGGCGTAACGTAGTAACGTGAAACATTTAATGTTGCACGATATAATATATGGTATATCGGAAGAATATTAAACTGGAATATGATAATATAAAATACATCAAATTCACAAAGTTACAGTATTCTGATCAAAGAAAAATATTATCTCCTGCGCATTCTAAGTATATTATTAGAATAAAAATTGAAAGATATTAAGCAAACTATTTCAAAATTATTATTGAAAATTTTAAGTAAAATAAAATTATAGCCTTAATTTCTGATTTATTAAAACGAGTATCATATATAGATTGCTTGGGTCCTGATATTACTATCTGTTATTAACAGTTCATTAAGAGTCTATTATATAACCGTGTAATTACTAATACGTAATTAGAGTTCCAAATTATCGATCTGTTAAATATCCACGTGCATAAACCACATTGTAAATAATATTGTAAAAAAAATATTATGTAAAAAATATAGTTACACAAAAATTTCTTATTATAGTTATTGAAAAATTGATAACGATAAAAATAATATACAATATTTAACTTGTTATAATCCGGTGATCATCACATCAGGAAAATTTTCGAAGGCATAATATTTCAGAATATTATTTTTTTTAAAAAAAAAAAAAAATTCCTGACGCACGTATAGCTGGTTTTAATTTCGTTTAAATTGCTTAGGCCTTCTCCTAAATGAAAGAGTGCATATTACGTATGTTAAATAAAATAAAAGCTTGCTTAATATTCTTATTCATTTAAAAATATATATAAATATAAATTTATTATTTAATTATTATATGTATATTATTTATATCCACCTTTTTTTACTATCAGTTTTTTTTTTTTTTTTGCGAACCTTGCAATATCTTTAGTGAAACATTTAATTACTCATTCGTTTTCCCTTTTTTTTTCATTTACTTTTACTGTTACAAATAAATCACAATAACTTGGGTCAAGTCAAATGAGTTGGTTTTCTTGTGTTATACTCCAAACATTGATTCCTTAATTCATTTTGTACTGTACAAAGAGGTAAATCACCAGTCTTTATGCATAATCTAAATTGATTACCATATTTATTTCGTAAAACGATTTAACAAAGCTTCAAAGATTAATTGTATAGAATTGCCAAGGATTAAAAATTTATTATTCCTTGTTCTTTTGAATTATTCGAAAAATTCAACTTCACCTTCATAATAAATTTTACATAATTTGTTATTACTTTAAGTCATGATGTTTTGAAAAAAGATTTAAAAAAATTAGAAAAGATCAAAAACTAATAAATCATAAAGAAAAAAAAGAATTTGCTCTTTGAATTATTAGAGATTTTTTTTAAAAAAAATTAATAAAATCTGTAAAATTGTCATGCGTTTCATAAATTGTTTTACGATTGTTTATTAATTTTTTTTTTGCTAACATAATAAAAAAGAATTAACATGAAAGAGTTTAATTATACTCATTTAATTGTATTTTCAAGTGTGTTCTTTACATATTCGATAAAAATTCAATCTTATCGTAATGATTTCTAACACTTGATCATGCATAAAAATTACGTTCATCTATTGGTATAAACATCAATTAACATTTACATTTTACAATTCATTTATTTTTTAATAATATTTTGATTGTGGAGGAAATTGAGATTGCATTACTGACAATGAGATCCATCAGTCGATAACAACGTGAACCAAGAATCGGCATTAACTTTTAAAAGTATTGCCAAGATCTATTATTTACTATACTGTAATTATATTACTATTATTATTATTTATTATTATTATTATTATTATTATTTAGATGAAGAACGAATTGAATTCATTGCTTCAAAATAAATAGTATAAATTTTACTGCAGGAATCATATTTATGTGTGTCAGATAATAATAATGTCTGTGTGGATATCGTATCAGAGTATGCAAGATATTTTTTTATTTATATGTAGCGTCGTCAAATATTATATCACCGAGTAATTTATTATATCATCAAATCAATGCAAAGCAGAATTTTATTGTCTATTATATTTGGATTTTTTTTTTTAAAAAAATCCCAAATAGTATTTTGATTCCCTAAATTGTATTCAACCATTAAACTGGTCTTGGTAAATGTGGTTAAATGTGGTGTAAACTATTAGATAATATAAATATAATTTGTTATTTTATCTAAATAGAGAAATTTTAATTAATTAAAACTAGTTTTTTCGGACTATTTATTAAATTTATTTAAGAAAAAAAAAATAATATAATATATATATATAATAGTCGAACAATTTAAATTTAATTTATTTAATTAATAAATAATAATACTAATACTAATACTAGAGAATAAAATTTTATCGTTTATAAACTATATAAACTATATAAACTATATAAAATTAGATATACTATACGTACTATACAAACTATACAATTTATATAAATTATTAAATTATATAAATTATGCAATATAACGAAGTAACTGCAAGATAACGAAGAATTCAGAATATTTGATTGGTTGATCCGTTTTAGAGAGGGTATTTTATTATATCCAGACCAAAAATTCGTTATATCAAGACTTCATTATAATGAAGTGTTGACTGACTGTATTACGAAGTATAAATTACACTATTATTATTTTTAATTATTTATTGGTTACCCACGTATCATTCGATTTTTCATAAGTTATCGTTCGATATTTAATGTAGTTTTTTAATGTTGTGTTTAATGTAGTGTTTAATATAATTTATCAATTTGGGAATTTAGTATCATAAGGTAATAATATAGTATTAATGTTATGAGAATATGATGTGCGATTATGTAGCTAAAAAATCGTGAAGTTCTCTATTTACTATAACCCATTGCGACGACGTTAAATGTTGAACCAATTAATTATACCCGGTAATTTTTTAATTTGACCATTATTTTTGATGTGATTTGTTGTTTATTATTTAAGGAATTATCAATAATAATAATATATGAACTGATAACTGCATAATAAAAGGTATACATATATTTAAATTATTTAGTATGAAACAAAATTGTGACATAGTAGAAAATTCGATTCAGAAAATTATGATAAAAGAAATTTTAAAAGATACTTTTTTTTTTGGAAGAAGGAAAAAAATAAAATAGAGAACAGAACGAATAAAATTTAATTAACAATATAATATTTCAATGATAATTAAACAAAGTTGAATTACATATTTAGTAAATTCTATGGTAAAATGATATAATATAATAAATAATAATGAGAATAAAGAATTTCCTTCTTGTGTATGTTTGTATCTCGTACATTAATGCAGATACGATAAATTATGGAAAAAAATGGCCAATCATTCTTTAATATTTTTTTTTCATTACCAAATAATTGTTTATTAGTAAATTTAAAATGATGAACAACAAAGATTCATGTTGTATGTATTTTAATAAATATATGAAGACCGTCAATGATTATTAATAATTTATGTACAGTATATACTATTATTATCTGTTATTGTATATTATAGAATTTAATAAGTTTTCTTTGGGCATTTATATATTTTTCTCATAATTATAATCATATAACGTTATCCAATCAATGAGTGGAAATGTAGAAATCTTCACTTCACCTGTAAGAATCGATTAAACAATACATGTGAAATTGAGAATCTAAAATAAATTCCTTCATAATAATAATAATAAATACCGAGTTAATAAGGCGTTTAATGTTTCAAAAAAAGCGATATTGAAAATTTAATTAATCAAAGAATAAAAATGTTCGTTGTATAAGTTGATTATATTGTTTTTATTTTTTGAAACAATCATTAATTTTATTTTTTTTATTCTTGTATGAGAATTCATATAAATAAATTTATGTAAATTATTTATTTTATTACGGGTATCTTTATCATTTATATTATACCTTGATGAATGATTGTTAAATTAATAAGGATCGTTTATTCTCAGTATTTGTTAAATAGTAATACAATTGCATTAAAATAGTAAAAGTTACATCATTTGCTCAATTTCGGAAACCGAAGCAAAAGTTTCATTTATATACTTACTTTTTTGAATAAAATTCTATATTTATTTTTTTGATAAAAATATTTTTCCGATTTCGTATTTTTCATAAATTTCGTTTAGATATTTTTTTATTATTTCCTATATTAATTAATTATTTTTTTTTATTAATTGTCCGGAACTTAGTGAAGAACTACGCTTACCCTAATCATTTTAATTTTTTGTCACCGTTTTCTTGAAATTATAATAAAATCAATATTAAAAACTACATTTAATCCTTAATAATATTCATAACAGATTGGCATGAAGAATTAATTTGCAAGCAAATTCTAATTCATCATTACTTAAAATATATATTAAAAAAATAAATCCGTTAAGTGGTCAGAGGTTAAGTTCAATTCTTAAAATGTTTATTATTGATAGATCAATCATGACAGGCAGTTCGGTCCAATTGCACTCTCTGTAATATGGCTGTCATGTAATACAAAAAGTTATGATCTTGTAGTCAAAGTCATTTCACAATGATATTTCAGTAATAAAGCTATCAGAATACGGTAGCTATTGTTATTGAATTACTGATGGGAAGTTAGACCTGAGATTTTGAAGGAAATATCATGTTGATCCAATGCTATTTATTATAAAAAGAAGGTCACTGCAATTTGAAGCCATAATAATAGCCACAAACTTTCCTGAGTGATCAAACCCTATACTTAAAAAAATTAAAAAATGGTTATTAATTTATTAATATCTTTATCATTAAATATTTTGAAAACTAATCAAAAATTGTCATTATAATATTAATAGAATATGTGTAAAATAATAAAAGGAATAATTTTTATTAATATAAAAAATAATATTTTTATCATTAAATATCTCAAAAATTTATGCATAAATTATCATTATAATATTAGCAATATGTGTAAAATGAGATAAAGAACAATTTTAATTAATATTATAGATAAAAATTCATGACCAGAATTGGATCATCCAGATTAATTCGACTAGTTAGGAGCATTAGTAGTGCATATTCAAGATCTTGGTAAAGAGTATTAGTCAAGTGTTAGTTAAAATTTTTATAATAAAAGCATAGGTAGATAGATCCTGCATGCTGTTCAAATTCAGAAAAGGGATATTTACAATAGGGTTAGCAAAATTATATTGTCAATATTTCACTTTCCGAGTTCCATATCATCTACCCATTTCTTTATAATATAAAGGGGCCTAGATTTGACAGGCATAATTTCATACGTTATTCTTCACTCTTTGTTCTTGCTCCATAAGTCTATCTACATAAGCCAACCTTTACATTGTAGTTTTGTTGTTAAAAATATTTTATACATCAATAAAGATAAAGTTATAATTGTTACATTTTTTGATGTATATTAGATTTTATATGTATGCAATTATTTGTATGATAATCAGATTTTTTATAGACTCATTTCAATAAAGTTGTTTATAAATTTTGTGGATGTCAAATTTCATGTTTTATTCTGGGAAACATTCTATAAATAAGTTTTTTATAAAATTTTTTCTCCATCATAGATTGTAATAATATCTAGCATATTACACTTATATAAGCTATATTTTCATCATATTGCCTTGTCCATCTTAATTGACTTTCTAGTAGATTGAAAAGTCAAGATAATTTTTTGGTGAAAATTATCGGCATGACAATTTCTCACGCGAACTTGATTTTTATAGATAAAAAAAATATAAATTGAGGTGCATTGGAATTATGTAACATAGCGAAGCAAGAGAAATTTTTTATTTGTTTGAATCATTTATGCAATTACATATCACTAAATGTGACCAGTAAATTAAACTTTTAGGCTTATCGTATTATTATCGTTCTCATTATTATGATTGATTCTTATATTCATATTCTTATATTATTATTATAAGAGGATGAGTTTATGACCTCTAATAAGTTAATTAAATTTGACATTTAACATTGCCACTATCTTTTCTATTCCCTGTCCTAATTTATTTAATTTATTTTCCACATTTTTTATTCCCTGTTCAAATTTATTTATCACATTTTTTATTCCCTGTTCAAATTTATCTTTCAACATTCGAAGCTCATTTCGAATAATTATTAACTCCAAACCTACTAACCATTCCGTTTCCAACTCCACACAGTTCTTGAAAACCATAGTTTGTGGGATTGTTCAATTTTCCTCTCATTGCATCATATTTATTTTCCATTTTCATCACTACATTTTGAGTTAATTGCAAATGTAAATGCCCGTGGCATTCCATTGCTGACTCCCATTTACCAAAGTTCATTGTAAAACCTTCAACGGGATATGGATCATTACAAAGATTTTTTAAGAACACATTTACTGCTTGATCCAATACCCATGCCCAAAATCTCTTATTCGTCACTAGTTCTCTATTAGTCTTGTGATTGTTGTGATATTTTCCAAGGTGGGGACATATAAGGATTTCTCTCATAAGTTCTTGGCGAGAAATGATGAACCCTCCTTTTTCTTCCACAATTCGTTCATCTTCTACAAACCAATTACAGTTACGAGAGGCATGAGATAATTGTGGTACATTATTGCAAGCACAGTAGATTTTTGGTTTATTGTAAACTATACTATGGTCATTCCGATTCCCTATGATAAGATTATCATTAATATTTGTCACATAACCCAAAAACCTTTCTACAAATAACTCACCTTCGACGCAATCAGCGTGATGATTATAATATAATTTTGGTGATTTTCCACTTTTAGAAACCCGTGACATTTCTTATGTTTTGAACATAAATCCCACGCTCTCTTTACTA